>JAADWA010000400.1:0-27060 GCA_023335935.1 Pythium phragmiticola | reverse complement strand
TCGTTTTCCAGCCTCGCACAGCTCGAGCGCCACGTCGCGATGGTCCATTTTGAGGCATCGCCACACGCGTGTGCCGTCCGCGGTTGTGGTCGCGCGTTTGCGACCGCGGGCAACTTACGACGACACATGCGCCAGCAGCACTTCGAAGGAAAATAGCGGGGTGGAGGCGACGAGAGTAGGGGGTTCTCGTTCCGCTCGCGCGACCCCGGAGGAGCTGCGTAGCTCGTGTGGACAGGTTTAGAGCGATCGTTTCTTCGCGGCAGCCTTGCTTTGTGGACGGCTATGACATCCATGGCAGAGATGCGGCTCCCGTGGTGGTGGGGGTGGCAGGTGGCAAGCGGAGCTGGTAGGGTTCGACAAATATACACAAAGCGGTGGTGACCGATCCCGAATTATTTTGATGAATATGGAATGTTCTTGACTCAGCTGAAGCCTTGTAAAAGCAAGGAGCAGCTGAGCCGTGGGCAGATGCTCCGATCCCATCACCAAGCTGCAAGCTCGACTCCACATCAGCTGAAAATCATATTTCAGAGGCGCGTGATGCAGGCTGTACAATCTGTACAGCCTGTACAAACCACAGAAGTGTTGGAAAGGCTGGAAAACGAAAGGGGTACAGAGGTGGGAATCGAACTCCTGTCGTACCTATGGAACACTCGCAGTTAGTCCACTGCGACAACGGCGCCCCGGATGTGGACAATTTCAACACTGTCATCTGACACTTCATCATAGTGACACTGGACTCAAACTTGAGCTTGACCATGAGATCCTCGATCAGGAGCCTTTTGGGGGAATTATTAAATCTCAGAAATCAATTGATGAGGATCCACGTCAACTCAAAGGGTTGACTCACTGCAGCGCTAGTTCTGCATGGGCTAGTCGTCGAGCAAGGTCTCAGACTTGCCAGTGGGCGAAGTCGCAGCCGAGGTGGCATGTGAGTTCGGATCTCGGGTGAAGGATGGTGCACTTGGCTGCTGACTATGGAGTCCAGTGCAAAAGAACGGCGTCGGTCGTCAAGTGAGGTGGTCGCCAAGAGCCGTCTCGCGTCCAGTTGGCTTAACCATTTCTGTGCGTCGTTGTTGAGCCACTCAAATACGGCCCGGCGTCCTCCACGTGGGATTGGTATGCAGTATCCATCGCCACATTGGCGGCCTTGTCGGCAATCTACGTCGGCTAGCCCGACAACGAGCTCAGCATTCCTACAGTAACTTAATATAAGTGTTACCTTATTGCCATCGTCATCATGGGAGGGCCGACGACATATTGCTGCGGGCCAGACTTGTGGCTTGCTGGCTCGTGCGGACTATGACAATCGCACTGCCTCCTGGTGCTGGATTGCCACGCGACCCACCGTCAAAGTAAAAGACGTAGTGGTGGTTGGTTGTGGTGTCAGATCGCACTGGTTTCACGTCTTTTTTCCGGTCGCTGCTGCAGAGCATCTCAATCGTGGCTATCGCGTGGCAGGTGGCTACACTGTTGGCTGTCGTGGTGGGCCCGCTCTTGGATAGGTGTACACGTGTCGTGAGTGCGTCGGTGCGTGCTTGAAAATGGGCGATGAGCGAAAGCGTAGAGTCTCTTCGTCTCAAGCCGAGTCAAAGCCGATGAGCTGTTCATTTTGAGCTCGAACGAGCCACTCCTTCTGGGACTTACCTCCGGTGAATTTCCTGTCGTACTCTGCAAATTCGTCCGACTTGGGCACGCAAACCTTCACTTCCTTCCTGTCAGAGTTGGAGTACAATATCAAATAGACTGACAGAGTGCTGAAGAGACGTCGATACCACGTAAAACTGACCCCCTCACCCCTTCCGGTGAATGGGTCTTGGCTCCACTGCGCCGAATGCTTGAGTCTTCTTGGTTTGGTCGACGCAGATGAAGAAGAACACGAGCGTTCGTAATATCGTGGTTCAGCTCAAAAGTAATAGAGCAGATAAAATACACTACGAAATACTGGCTTTCCTGTGTGACGTCTTGGGCGACGTCTTGAGGGCACCGCAGTGCGCGAACGGATACTTGAGCGGTGTGCTTCGGTGGTCCAGCACCTTCAAAACATACACACGGTGATGAGTTCCCCACTCGTGTTCACTCGTTCCAGGCGAGAATGCCCTTACCATGAAGCGGCCCGAGACTGGCCGATAATACTTCCAAATTATTGACTCGTCCACCACGGACAGACGGATATTACCGTGATGGTACCCGTCCGGGATCATGCCGCACCGACACGTGCTCAACGAAGAGCACGGACCCGGGCGGCGAATCGGCAGCCATAGCGCGCTGCACCTATACCAGTACATCCACAAGGTCAGCCCCATCAAGAATCTGGGGCGACTGAGCCATGAACTACCTCTCCAGAAAGTCGGCTTCAAATTCACAGTCGTCGCAGTCGACCGCCACACTCACGACCGCAAACTCAAACCACTGGAGCGTGAGCCGATAATTCACGAGCGGCTCCGATCGATCCTCGCCATTGAGCGCGACAAGATGGGGCGCCTGCGAGGGCAGTCCGACTCCAGGGTGCATCCCCAGCACACGGCCCTGCTGGCCATCCTTCCAGTGCACTTTCATCTCGTGGAAATCCACAGTCAGTGGCTTATGGATGAGGTTCTGGATAACAATGCGTAGCTGGACCGACGTGGATCCACGCGGCGTTGACAGCAAGCGGCAGTCGGCGCGGTGCGCCAACGTGAGCCAGACGTCAGCGCCCTGGTGACGGGTCTTGCCCCAGATCAGTTGGTTCTAGATGGACAAAAGGATTAGCTCGGGAGTACCGATTAGATAAAGACCATGGCAAGCGTACCTTCGAAGTGAACTTGCCACGCGGCACGAGCCAGTTGCGGTCGAGGTAGCTGTACAACTCGACATAGTCTTCCGTGGCACACGCCTTGAGGATCTCGCGCGGTGTCTCCAGCTTCCAGCGCTGCGCACAGAACCGGATCCAGACGCTGTCGCGGCGGCAGATCGACCGCCAGTACGCGCTCACTTGCCTGTCACGGAAACCGCCTTAGATTTCCCCTTCCTACAAGCATCCATATACTCAGGGGGAACCGTACATGGCCGTGATGACGTCGCGCGGCGTGAGGAAGTCGGTCACATACTCAATCTAAGTCAGCGCGATCTTAGCGGGTCATCCTCTTTCTCCCATGGCCTCAAAGCCACGCGCTTTCACACGTCGCACATACCACGTCCTCGGTCACCAAAGTGACAGCATGCGTCGCGACTGCTTCTTGGTTCTCCATCCGTACGGCAGCTCGCGACGTCGGAACTTCGATATGGAGAAAGTGTGTCTATTGAGACTGCGGATATTCGACTCTGGAGAACGTCGGTCCTTGAGCCTCGCGGACGAAGAGAGGCGCAACTTGCAGTTGCATGTCGCCCACAGCAGGGCGCTCGCCCGATATGCACGTTGTTCGCGTTCCTATCTCTAAGTGGATTGGTCCAAATTACTCCAGTCAGTTTTATTTGATTGGTCAAAAGAAATGTCCAGGAGCTTCCACAATGGTACCAGCACTTTGGTACAAGATGGACTCTTGGGGGAAGTTGGTTACGCTGTGTCCCAGTTCGTACCCGGTACGTTCCCTCCCGTTACATGGGACAGGGCAACCCGGGACATCTCATACTAAGATCAAGATGTGGGAAGCGGGTGATGTAACCGGTCAATGCCGTTCAGCGAACTTGCGTGGAAGCAGCGGATGGGACCCATTATAATTATGTCTTTTTCAGTACATTCCGACATACGCGAGTCCACACTCTTTGAACAACTCGAATCGATAGAAGGTCGCGGCATCGCGGGTCGGCGCGCTACGTGCGATTTCTGGGGGCTTCCTGGCCGTTATTGCAACCCACACGAGCCTAAGATCACTCCTGCCGTCCCCGCGCGTGCTCGTGTCCTCTTTCTCAGTCTGATCTTTGTCGTAGAAGCCAACTTACGCCGACCGCAAGACCCTTTCTTGTCCATCTCCACGTTCGAGGTCCTCCTCTATCGCGACCTCCGGCCTCCCCTACAGCACGATGGCCATGCAGCCGCAAGACCAGATCGACTGGAGTGACTCGACGCCTAACTCCCATGACGACAGCTTCTACGCGCCGGCCAAGGCGCCGTCACTCTCGTACGAACGCAAAATTCGGCTCCACAAGTATGCCGAGAACCGCGCGCGATCGAGCCTCGGGCTGCTATCAGAGCAGAGCAACATGCTATGGAAGTTGCAGGACACGAAAGGTGACGTTGCGGTCTTCAAGCCCAGCTCCGATTGGTCCGAATTCGTCTCAGCCAAGGCCGTCGTGCGTGCGAATGCGACGTTCCCGAACGTGCTCAAGACCATTTACGACCTCAAGACGAGCGACAAGTTCAAGCTCTTTTTGCGGAAAGTCCTGGGTGATGCGTTTCTGGACGCCGAGGTGCTCGAAGACCTCAACGGCACGGGCGCGTACCCGAGTGCGAATCCCGTCATGGACGCCAAGGACATGTACAAGCAGGCCGCGATCAAGTGGTGGGCCGTCAAGTCGGGCTCGCTCGCGTCCAAGTCGTCCGACTTTTACACGCTCGAGTACGTTGGCATTGAGACACAGGGCGGCGACATCAAGTCGTGCTTTCTCTTCCAGGAATCGCTTGCCGAGGTCGGCGGCATGCCTCAGACACCGGGGCTCAACTTGGAGCGGTCCCAGTTTGATGCTCTGGTCTGCAAATTTGAGCGCCTGCCCAGTGAAGACTACGAAGAAGAGTATGTCATGATCTCGGTCGCATTTCAGCGCCCGCCACCTATGGTGAGCCTCTTCCGCAGTAACCCGGCGTTAGAAATGGTGCTCCAGTTCGCTCGCGGGTTGCGGGACCTGCTGGAGGACCCACCCGAGCCGCAAGAGATTTCGGTCGTCAAGACCTCGGCGTGGATCAAAGACCACGAGCGACAGTACTGTATCATCTGCACGCGCAAGTTCTCGTCCATTTTCCGCCGGCGCCATCACTGCCGCACGTGTGGCGAAGTGATTTGCTGGCAGTGCAGCTCCACGATCCGCGTTCCGTCCATCAGCTTTGCCCACAATGACTCGGGCAAGCAGGTCTTGTCGCGCCACCAGTCGAGCATTCGCGTGTGCAGTCGCTGTGTCGTGAGCCACCAGCGCTCCAAGAGCGGGCAGGAGCTGAGCAACCAGGAGGAGTTCAAAGAGTGGATCCACAAGAATAAGGCCGACGAGCAGCTCGCCGTGGTCGAGACGCTGTTGGGCGAGAACAACCAGATCGTCCACCAGTTTGTGCCGCCGCCGGCCGTCCAGCAGATCGTCATGCTGAGCCCGTCGCACTCCCAAGACCTCACGGGGTTGAATCAGGAGGAAGACGATCGCTTTTCCAAGAGCCTCAACGAGGACGAGTTGCGCCGACGGAAACAGAATGACGATCACGCTGCTCGCTTTGGCGATGACGAGGAAGAAAAGATGGACGAGCATCTCATTCGACGTGACAAGGCCTACAGCAGCGACGGTGAGAGCAGCGAAGGGTACCGTCGAGCTGCTGCCGCCGGCTCGCGACGAAAGCCTTCGCGCGTGGCGTCGTCATCAGCACGAGCACCCTCCCGTAGTCCCAGCCACAATAACCCGAACAATCGTGAGCAACGACGACTCAGTAATGGTGGTGGTGGTGACCCGTCCTTGTACGAACTGCGCGACTCCACAAGTCGCATGCGCCGCTCGCAGTCTGAGGCCGTTGTGACACGTGGGTCCATCACGCCGCCGCTCGCACCCACGAGAAATTCGAGGACCATGCTCCAAGCACCTACTCGCCACCGAACGGAACCGTCCATGTCTCGTCGCCGGTCGGAGGGAAATGGTCGTCGCCTCAGTGGCTCTGGACGTCCATCCGGGACGGCGCCGATGCCTCGCGAGTTTTCACCGTCATCCCACTACAATCTTGACCGCCGCACGGGTGTGAGCGAGCAGCTCATGCTCGAAAGCGCGGCGAGTTGCGTGAGCACGGCCTCGGCGTGGGCCACGAGCCGCACTGAGACGCAGGCCATGACCAACGCCTTTCAGGAGCTGCTTACGAAACTCCGCAATGACGTGCACTTTTTGGTCGTGGGCTTTTCGACGGGGTTCGACGCCGCGGTCATCGTCGGCTTGCTGCGGCAACTCGCGCCCGGGGTGCCCTATATTGGCGGCACGATCGCGCGCGGCATGTGTGACGAGAACGCGTGGGTCTCGGTGAACCGCCACAATGATGAAGGGCTTGTAACGCTGTGGGGCGTGAATGATCCGACGGGAGTGTATACCGTTGTCCATGCCGAGTACTCGCAGAGCGACGCCCGGGAGAAAACGTTTGCTGCGACCAAGACGGCTCTGGCTCGGTCTCATTTGGACATTGAACCGACAGAGCGCCCTGCGTTTGTCGCTGTGTACGCGTGTCCGCTCTTTGTAGAAAACGCGATCTACGGCATCCGTGAGGCCGTGAACGCGCCGATTGTGGGCGGATGCTCGTCCGACGCGGCCAAGCAGCGTGACGGCGGCGGGATGGACGTGTCGTGGATCCAGATTTCGAGTGGCAGCAGCTCGGACTACACCAAGACGGCCCGCGACGGCCGCGGCGACTGGACCGAGATGGGCGTCGCGTTTGCTCTGTGCTACCCGAGTGTCGAGACCTCGGTCGCGTGGTTTAGCGGGTACAGTCCCGTCGGCGTTGACAATGAGTACTGCATGGGCGTCGTGACCAAGGCCTCGAACAAGACTATATACGAGATTGACTGCAAGCCGGCCGCGGATGTGTACCACGAATGGCTGGAGGTCGCGTCCGACAAGAGCGAGACAGAGCTCTCGTCGATCGGGTTCCCGCGGATTGGGAACTTGCATCCGCTGGGCACGACCATTGACATTGTGTCGGACAACCAGCTCCTGGATGCCTCGGGCGCGAGTGCCATGAACTCGTCGCTCCACTCGATGCACTCGACCGATTGGTCGCGACTGATTAATATGACGGCCGTCATCACGGGCATTAACGCCGACGGATCGCTCAGTACGACTAGCTCAATTGCACCAGGCACAAACGTCGTGCTAATGGAAACGTCGGCCACGTCCCTCAAGACGGCGATCAACAAGGTGAGTTTTTTCTGGGCACTTGAACTGTGACTGGGGTGACATTGACGAATGTGGATTTGCTTGTATGTCAGATGGGAGCGCAAGCTATGGCCAGCAACAAGTTCCACATCAGCGAGACTGCGGGCTGCCTCATGTTCCTCTCGGCCGGTGTCCAGGCACTGCTTGGCCACAAGAGTATGGCCGAAATGGTGCGTTATATCTACAGTAGCCTTTTCTAAGTCGTCACTATGGCTGACGGACCTGGTGGGATGTTTAGGTTGGAGCATACCGTAGCTGGTCGGGCGGCGCGTGCCTCATGGGCATGACGACCTTTGGAGAGATCGGCCACCTGCCCAACTCGACCGACTTTCCGCACTACGACTCGCTCATGTTTGGCGCCATCATCTACTCTAAGCGCAACCGCAAGGAGTACCTGTACCTTGACAACTAGTAGACCTACGCACCCACCCACTGCAGCGTACAGCCTCGTACCAGTACGACAAACCTGAACCGAAGCATTCGTCCCCATACAAGTAATGTGAAGAAATATACACACGCAATTAGACTAGCAAGGAGACAGCCTTCCATTTTCCCCAACCGTTTTCTAGGGATCTTGCCAAATGACATGGGTACACTCTGAACTATTTTATTTCATCCAATGGAAACATCCCGATACACTATTTCCACCAATCAAGTTGCACTATACTTTCAGCCAATCGAAATTACTCGTGCAAAGTGGTTCCGCCCCCTTCATCCGCGAGTTCCATGGTGGGAGGCATCCTGGCCGGCGCTCCATAGTGAAACCTATACTAAACACGTCCATGGGGGAAACAAGCAGCAGCCGCAAGCGCCGCCGCGACAGCAGCGCCAGTCGGAGCCGCAGCCGCACGCGCAAGGGAGGCGGCAGCAGCACGCGCGATAAGGCGCGCCACCGCCGCTCGCGGTCGCGGTCTCGCTCGCGCAGGCACAGCCGCAGCAGTCGGCGTTCGCGGTCGGTGTCGTCTGCGTCGTCCCGCTCTCCGTCTCGCTCGCGGTCCCGGTCTCGGTCCGCGTCGCGCCGTGAGAGAGACCGCAAGCACGCAAAGCGATCGCGACGCTCGCCGTCGCCGTCGCGCAAGAGCCGCAAGAAGAGTAGCAGCCACAAGAGCAAGAAGAGCAGCCGCGACAAGCGCCATCGCGACAAGGACCGCTCGGCGTCACGATCTCGCTCGCACCCGCGCAAGGAGAAAGAAAAGGTCCAGGACAAGAAGAGTGAAGAGCCGTCGGTGGCTACACCAGCAGCCACGACTCTTGCCGTGGCGGAGGCGGCAACCCTCACCAAGGAGACCAACGCGGTAACGGCAACAGCACACCCTGAAGTGCCAGTGGCGGCAGTAGAGAAACAGCACCATGGGTCGCGTCGTAGCCGCAGTCCCGTGCGGA
The DNA here is from genome assembly GCA_023335935.1 of Pythium phragmiticola. Classification (NCBI taxonomy): domain Eukaryota; phylum Oomycota; class Peronosporomycetes; order Pythiales; family Pythiaceae; genus Pythium; species Pythium phragmiticola. The sequence goes on along the minus strand of JAADWA010000400.1, from coordinate 18,591 downwards.
AAAGCCATCGCAGTCGCAGTCGTAGTCGAGGACGAATGACGACCAAGGACACGAAAAAGGAGGCGCCCAAGCCACTGACGTTCACGGGCATCTCACTCAAGGGGACCAAGGGCAAGCCCAATGGCTTGGCGGTCGCAGTGCCGAATGGAACAATGCCAGACAGCGTGGCAGCCGTGGATGACGAGAAGCAGCGGCGGCGAGAGAAACTCAGGCTATGGCGCGAGCAGCAACTTCAGCAGAAGACGCAAGACGCTGATCACGAGCAGAAGCAACTCGTGAGGAGCTTCTTGGCGGCAGACGATCCGGTACCCAAGCGAATAAAGCTGTGGAGTCTGGACGAGGCCGGCGAGGAGAAGCAAGAATCGCCCGAAGACAAGCTCAAGCGTGAGAAACAGCAAGAAGAACAACGGCAGCGCGAGCAAAAGGTCGTGGAGGAAGTGGATCCGCTCGATGCCTACATGGCTGGTCTCGTGGACGAAGCGGCGATCCAGCAATCGATTACCAACCCAGCTGCCAACGTGATCTCGCTTGACGAGATTCAATCGCAGGAGAAGCTCAATATTTACGGAACGTTTCTGCCGCCAGCGGCTACGCTCCAAGCAAGCCGCGTACCGACGCCAACACCATCTAATGAGGGGAAGCTTATCACCCAGTTGGAGCCTCAGGAATCGGAGAAGGAGCGCGAGGCAAGGGAGGAGCGGGAGCTCCAAGAGTTTATGCGGGCTTTACGGGAAAAGCGAGAGCAAGAAGAGGGAGAGGCACGAGCTGCGACTGCTGCTGACGGAGTAGAGTCGGCGGACTCGACAACAGGAACGAGAAAGGATGAGACAGGACGAATCTACCAAGGTGTAGACGAAGATACGCTTCGCGAAGACGATGCCAACAATGTGGACCAGCGATCGGCGCTCGAGATCCTGCAAGAGGCACAAAAGAAGAAGGATATCCAGCCGGTGGATCACTCAAAGGTGCGTCTCAATGACTTGTGCACTTGACGGCACAGGAAACTAACAAATCACTCGTGCTTGCACGACAGGTCGACTATATTCCGTTTCAGAAGAAGTTCTATGTCGTGCCCAGCGAGATCAAGAGCCTTTCGGAGGAGGAGGTGCAGGCCATCCGAGATGAATTGGAAATTAAGATTCGTGGCAAGAACTGTCCTCGTCCGCTGGACAAGTGGACGCAATGTGGCTTCAGCGTGCGCATGCTGCAGCTCATACAGAAACAAGGCTACTCGGAACCGTTTGCGATTCAGCGTCAAGCACTGCCGGCGATCATGTCGGGCCGCGACGTCATTGGCATCGCCAAGACCGGCTCGGGCAAGACGCTGGCGTTCTTGTTGCCCATGTTTCGCCACATTCTCCACCAGCCCCCTCTGAAAGAAGGCGAAGGTCCGATCGGTCTGATCATGGCGCCAGCGCGTGAACTTGCTCAGCAGATCTATATCGAGGCGAAACGGTTTGCCAAGGGGCTGGGCATGCGCGCGACTGCTGTCTACGGTGGGTCGTCCGTGTCGGAGCAGATCGGCAACTTGAAGCGCGGCTCCGATATCGTCATTTGTACACCCGGGCGGATGATTGACATCTTGTGCATGAACGCTGGGAAGATGGTCTCGCTTAAGCGCGTCACATACGTCGTCCTGGATGAGGCCGATCGGATGTTTGACATGGGATTCGAGCCGCAGATCACCAAGATTATGCTCAACATTCGCCCAGATCGCCAGACGCTGCTGTTCTCGGCGACCTTCCCAAAGGCCGTTGAGACGTTGGCGCGTAAAGTACTCAAGAAGCCCGTGGAAATCACGGTTGGCGCGAGAAGCACCGCGTCCGGAGATATCATGCAATACGTTGAAGTGCGCGAGGAGAAGGACAAGTTTATGCGGCTGCTGCAGCTTCTCGGATTGTGGTACGAGAAGGGAAACGTTCTTGTGTTTGTCAATACGCAACAAGCATGCGACCAGCTATTCCAAGACCTGATGAAGGCTGGGTATCCAGGGTTGTCATTACATGGTACGTCCTACTATTATTGTGCAGCACGATGGCACCGTACGGCCACTGACTGACTGCAATACTGTGTTTACCATGCAGGCGGTAAGGATCAAGTCGACCGCGACTTCACCATCGACGATTTCAAGCGCAAAGTTCGAACACTAATGGTCGCCACCAGTGTTGCTGGACGTGGGCTGGACGTGAAGGACCTCGTGTTGGTGATTAATTACCACTGCCCTAACCATCTCGAAGACTATGTCCATCGCGTTGGTCGGACTGGTCGAGCGGGACGGAAGGGCACTGCCTACACCTTCATTTCGCCTGATGTACGTCCAAACTTCTTTTTGTCTATCTGGTGGAAGCTAATGTCCACGCGTGACATGTAGGAGGAGGAGTATTCCGTCGATCTGGTCAAGGCACTAGAGAGTGGCAAGCAAGTGGTTCCGCCAGAGCTGACCGCATTGGCAGAGAATTTCAAGGAGCGCGTCCGCAAAGGAGAAGCTCGTTACCATGGGAGTGGTTTCAAAGGCAAGGGTTTCACGTTCGACGGGAATGAGAAGAACGAGTCACAGCGCGTTGCCGATATGCAAAAGCGCCAGTATGAGCTCCAGGAGGGTATTGCAGTTGAGGTGCGATCCCTATGTTTCGTGCTTTTGCCCGGCGAAGTCACACTCACCCACATTCTCCCGTGTGTGTAGAATCATGATGCAAGCGACGACGACGATACTGATTCGGTGGAAGATGGTGCCTCGACTGGTCCAACCGCTGCAGCGGCTGTGCCACCGGCAGTGGCGCCTTCGGATGTACCGCTAGACAACGAAGCGTTGTCCGCCGTTCGAAAGGCACAACAAATCGCGCAGATTCTGGATCGACAGTACAAGAAGAGCCAATCGAACATCAGCGGCGCTGACGAAGAACACTTTGAAGAAGAACTGGAAATTAACGACTACCCGCAGCAGGCGCGCTGGAAGGTGACGCAGAAAGAGGCGACCGAACGGGTCGCAGAGCTCACGGGTGCTGCTGTGATCACTCGCGGCTCGTTTGTGCAAGCCGGTCGCAAACCGAACGCAGGAGAACGCAAGTTATATCTGGTGCGTGCATACATCCTCACCTTTTACACAGTCGAAACGCAACGAACTGGTCTTTAACGTGGTATTTTTCGACAGGCCATTGAAGGACCGTCGCGTGTTGCCGTTCTTGAAGCCAAACGAGAACTGCAGCGGATATTGGACGAGACGACGCTTCAAGTGGGTCTCGGTGGCGACCGCCACGGGAGATACAATGTATAAGGTGGGGGAGATGCGGTTACGTAACAATACAAAGCTGACATGGGAGATGACGAATGTGGTGGCAGTGGCAATGAAGGTGTCATTATATTACGACCACGTGAGTTTCGGGAATTTGGTGTGGCTATGCGCATGGCTTTGTAGGTTGTAGAAGGCGGAAGACGGACGACACAAGCGTTTAAGAAAAGTCTAGTGCTGCACGATTCGAGCTCGCGTTACAGCACCGACTTGCTCTCCGACACGGGCAGTTTGAGCCCATCTAGACACACGACTTGGTCGAAATCCTCGGGCGGAAGCAGGAAGCATGATGGATCAAAAGTGGCGATATCAGGAGACGAGAATTGCGCGTACGCACGGACCCCTTGGGTGTGCAGCGATACGGTAGGGAAGAGCTCGACGCGAGACGGGAACCAGAAGCGTGCGACCATGATGTCGCCGTCACGATCTCGCACCGCTTGGCCATTGACACTAAACTGCACTTCGGCGTGGGCGACTGTTGTAGCCGCAGTATTTTCGACCCCCTGATCCTCGACGCCATTCCGAATCGTCTCATCGTGGATATACACCAGCACACCCACGGTCGACGGACACGAGTACCCAGGACTCACGGCCTTGAAACTGCGCTGTTGACTACCCACGAGCACATGACCCGCGGAGTAGAAGCCAACAGAGTTGCGAGCAGTCCCCACGAGCATGTTGAGCGGCATCGAGCGAGGCGCGATCCCAATACACGCGCTGATCTCCTCCCTGACCGAACCGACGACACCACTCGCGATCGCGGGTGCCGGTCCGCTCGACAGTTCCATCTCAAAGTACACGTATCGATTCCGCAGAATCGACACGGTACCGCGCACACTGCGGTACAAGCCCGGCCCCTCCTAGTAGTCAGTCCCAGCAATCAAGACGTCAGATATCAAGGCCCAGCCGCATGGATATCTCGCCTTTCGACCACTCACCTTGACTGCACAGTTGCGGCCGCACGTCAAGTGGACCTCCTGGTCGCACTCGTACTTGTTGAACCGAGGGATCTGTCGGTTGGTCTCGCCAGTGAGGTTAAATGCGCGCTGGAGCCGCAACTTGTCGCGCGCCTGGTACAGCACGTCGTCGAAATAATTGGCGTAGATGAGTTCGAACTTTTTCCGCGCGCGTGGCGACACGGGGATCGACCTGGGCGACGACGACGACCGTCCGCCCGGCGACGAAGATGACGACGACAATGAAGACGGCGATGATTCGTGGGTGGCGTCCAGTTCTTCGAGATCCTCCAGGAACCGAGCTGCCGACGATCCCGTCTGGCTGGGGCGACGCCCACTTCTCCGCGAGCCGCTGGGGTCCGACGAGTCGGACGGAAGCCGCACGGTCGCCTCAAAGGACCGCAGAGGAATCTCGAAGTGCATGAACTGCTGTATCCGGCGGTTGATGTTCACGGGCACCATGCACTCTTTTTCACGGTACTCGAGCACGACCGCCGTCACTAACAAGAATATTAATATTCCAACAGTTTGGTTAGACGCCACTTGTTAGACCACGAGATAGAAAGCAAACAAAATAACTTACGGCTCGAGTCGTCCATGTAGTGGTCGTGCCGCGCACGCTTGGTCTTGCGGGGCGTCACGGCATTCTGGTCGACAGCCGTCGCTGGTGCCGTACTGCTGCCGATGCGGAGCGTACGCTCGACCATGTCAAAGAGCCGACAGAAGAGCGAGCACGCCGTCGGCACGCCCGGGAAGCGGAGGATGAGAATAAAGATGCGGCGGCACGCGCCGACCGTGCCGGCAAACGCCAGGTCGTTGAGCCACTTCATGACGGCCAGCAGCCAGTGGCCAAAGCCGCGCACCTCGTCGGGTTTGGCGGCCACGTCAATCCACGCGTCACTCTCGGCAATGCGCTCACCCAGGCGCTCGGCACGGTCGATCTTGGCGCAGGTTGGCGCCGTGACGGGCCGCGTGAGCGAGCGGTCGACCATCTTGAGGAGACGGCGCTTGAGGTCCTTGACGAGCGCCGTCGGCAAGTGGAGTTTGGTCTGTAGCGAGTCGAGCGCCTCCAAAAAGCCGATACAGACCAATAGGACCTGGCATATACATAAGAGCACTTCGTCATTACAGGAGCGGAGAGGAGCGTACTCGATCTCTCCTTCATAGAGGACTATAGAGGAGGCGGAGCAAGTGAAGCAGTAAGCACCGTACCGTTTCTTTTGTGTCGTGAACAGACCGCATTGCGAACGAGCAGGCGTTTGCGCCGACGGCGTAGAGCGTCGACGTTGGTGCGAGGCGAGCGTGGGCGGTGGCGGGAGCAGGCTTGTTAAGCGTCGTAGAGATAGCCGGCACAGCCCGGACGGTAGCGACGGCGCCATGGCTCATATCTGTTCTCTTGCCGATTGTGGATTTTCTTGAGCAGATGTGCTACGGCGGAGACGGCAAGGACGGCGCTGAAGGAGAGTGGAGAGCACAAAAACCGTTCTCCCCTGGTGACGCTGGTCGGCTGATTTGTCGCCCACGGTCGTTCGTCGTGGATAGTGGACGGAGAAAAACCTGTTCTCCGCTCCTCCGCTCCTCTTCGATTGATCGCCCCAGCTGCTGGGCTTGCTATTTGGGGGTCGGTCGGGCACACTTTTCAGACTGCGTGGCGGCGCCACTTGCCCGAAGTTCAACTCAGCCAAGAAGAGCCGCGAACGACGGCTCAATGTACTCAAATAAGATCGAAAACAAAGAAGAAAACCCCGCTTTTTCTGCTTCGAAGCACGTGGCGACCCCCCGGAAACAACAACAGCACAACAGTTGAACCAAAAGAGAAAAGAATCCCAAAATTACGGAACCACGACGAACTTTTTCTGGGTTACATTGTATTTACTGTATTTTGTTCTCAGTTTTGTGACCACTGGATTGTTCTGGCTTTCGAAACTGAGCAGATCGAATCTCAGCACGATGACATCATCCATCCATCCCTACATTGCCCACACCAAAACCGAAGGGTGGCCCAAAGGCGTCTGCGTGAGATGAGTCCATGCACGGCGGCGTCATGGATGTACAGACACTCTGTGCCGCTGTGCGACTGTAATGACTGTGGAGAACTGAATGACACTGGTGAAAGAGCATTCGATATTTTCTTGCGTCATGCGGGCCTGATTGTGCCCGTAAGCATTCGAAATTCTCGTACGGTACCATGAACACCGCCCGTGACGCTCTCGACGCACGAGAACCATATCCTGAAGCAACTGACACGCTCTGCTGGATTCCCATCGTCATTGGACAGCGTTTGCAATCAAAGGCAAATCGGTCTCACGTCATTGAGGAGGTATAACATCATCAAACGAGAGAAAGCGGCCTGAAGCACTACATGCAGGTAGCCATAGATAGGGAAGTGTACCAAGTCACCCAGTGGTCGACTACACCACCCACCAAGCGACTCGATCCACATACTCATGACGCGCTCGACTTGGCGGTGGCGGCGGCCACCAACGTCAGCGCGGCACTGCGCACGGCCGCACTCACGTGTGCGAGCTGCAGGAACCCATCGAGTCGCTGCGTCTCGAGCGTCTGCAATTGCTGCTCTTTCGCCGAGATCTCATGACCGAGCCGCATGACTTCAGCATACACCTCGGTGCCCGACTTCATGGCCACGGTCTCGTCCATGTGCCGCTTGGCGACCGCAAGTTCACTACGCTGCGTGTCGATCGTGGCCTGTAGATCAAAGAGCCGACGGTGGTACGCGGCCTGTGCGTCCGGGATATCGGCCGCGACGTTGCCCTGTACTTTCTGGGCAAAGTCTGGGTCGTCGCCGTGGAGATAGTAGAGCAACCGGGCGACGGCGGCATTGCGGCTGTGGGCCACCTTGATGAGCGTGTTCTTGAGCTGGTCGAGCTGCTGCTTGCACGCGAGCATGTCCTGCACGGATCCGCTCGCGGCGCGCTGGGAGAGCAGTGCGCGCTCGTGGTCAGTCTCGGCGACTTGCTGGTTCAACGCATTGTACTCGCGGATCATGGCCGAGCGGATATAGTCTTCTCCATCCCCAAACGACGCCACGAAGGATGACATCGACATACTCAATGATTCGCGCTTGACCTGAAGAGAAGGCCCAGGCACAGTGGCGTGGCTACCACTGGTGTCTTCGTCATCATCGTCGTCGCCTGTGAGATCCACCACGTCGTGTCGTTTTCCTCGGGGCTTGACCATCTGTGGAGGCGGTTGTTGAACCGGCTCGGGCTTGATCGGTGGATCCACCGATAGCGGCGGTGGTGGTTGTGGATCTGCAAGTGCAGGCACTGAATTCGCCACGTCTGCTTGGTCCTGGGTCTGGACACGCTCCATTTTGACCTCCACCGTTTCTTCCACCAGCGTCTTGTCCGCCGTGGGCGGCGGGGCGTCTACCACAGGACTGGACTCGACGGGCTGCTGCTCAGTCTTGATTCCGACGGCCTCGGTCGTGCTAGCCGATTCAGCTGCGCGGCGGGCGTTGGTGCCGCTGGGTAGATCGCCTTCGTCGGATGTGGCGTTATCGTCATCGTCCTGCGCAGGCGTCCCGGGACGGTTGTCGTACAGTGCTCCGGGCTCCAGCTTGACCACTTGCTGCGACTGGGTCATGCCGTGCTGCTGCCGGCGACGCGCCATCTTCGCGTACTTTCTGAAGTGAGCCTCCCACGTACTGTGGTGCATAAGGGAGATTGGAGCGCCTGCAGGAATCCCTCGTCATCAGTACCAGCATTCATGGGACCGTTAATACTAATACTCAGCCCAAGTGAGTTCTTCTCACCTTCCGTGACGATCCAATTGTGTGCGCGCGTGTCGTCGGCACTGCTGTGACTCGCAGAGCAGCACAGTTCGCATTGGTACCGCTCGCAGTCGCGGCAAAAGAAGTCGGGGCCTTTCACTTGGCAGTCCTGGCAAACTGAACGGAATCCCACACGCCAATGCGCATGAGCCACGGGCCAACTCCATACAGAAATCCAACTACAAGATGGGCATACCATTGCACGGCTCGGATTCGTCTTGGTGGGTCGATGGATCACTCACAGCGCTGTGCGCGTGGGTCTCGCAGGCCGCGCAATACTGCTGGTTGCACGGATGGCACTGCACTTCGGCCCACGCGTCCGAGCACACACCGCACCGGAGGCGCTTCAACTCTGTTCACATACAGTTTAGACTACGATCGACCGGTCATGTGAAGCACGTCGTGAGGCACGCACCAAGGGGCTCGAGATCCGAGCTGAACAGCGGCACCTCCCAGCCCACCAACTCCATGAAGGTCGTTTTGTATGGGAAAATGGAACCGTGATCCTTGTCTGTCAGCTTTCTTTTCAGCCAATCCAACTGTGTTTAGTATATTTTCAGCCAATGGTTGGGATCCAACAAACCGGATTGGCCAATATTACACGTCGAAGTGACATGCTTCAGTTTGTCTGCATGAGAAGCGACGAAAGAGAAACGAGAAGATCCACCTTATTCGGCATTCGCGGTTTCTTTGCTCCTCGCTCCAACACGTCGTCCTGCTTCAGCCAAGCCCATGGAGCTCCAGTTCCGCGCCCCGGTAATTCGCTGGCTCTCGCCTGATGCGAGTCCCGAGATCGCGCCGACTAATGTGCCCGAGACTTCAGTAGTCGTCTCGTTCCCCGTGCGCGATGCGGAGACCGGCGCGATTCGATGCGACGAGGTGCGCCTGCCGTGCCAGTTCACGCTGTCGTTTGACGATGAGCAAGCGCTGCTGAAGGAGAAGGTCGAGTTCAAGGTCACGTCCGACGGCCGTGCCGTTGCGCGCCACCGCGTGACGCTCGGCGAGTGCCTCCCAGTGCTTGAAGATTCGCATATTGAATGGAGCAGCCGCGCCTCAACGGTACAATCTATCTCTCGATAAACGGAGCCAATGGAACAGTGGACTAATACTGGCATCCTTTCCATACACAGGCCAAGCGAGAGACCGAAGTCCGCGTCACCGTGCCGATAACCACGAGTCGCCGTCCACGCGATGCGATCGCCCACGCACTCGCCTACCGCGACCACGCCGTCTCACTGGCCCAAAAGGTGTCTCCTCCTCATACAACCTGTTTTCTCTTTACTACGTTGACTCATGGCTAACTCATCCTTCGTTTGCTTCTTAGCTCGCGCTCCACAAGAATGCCGTCGCGATCGGCTTGCTTCCTCCAATTCTGGGCTGCTTTGGCGGCGTGCTCCTTACGGCGCCACTATGGATTCCGTTCACGCTCTTTGTGGGGATCATTGGGTTCCCGCTGTGGGTCGTTGTGGCCGTCGGTGCGTCTCTGCTCATTGCGATCTCGGCCGTGTCGAGCGTCATAACGGTCAAGGCGATTCAGTCGCGTCGTGTGAAAAGCGCCATTCGAGAACTGGCGCAGAGTCCCAGCGGCCAGTACGTGCTGTTTGCCAACTCGGGCAATACGCGAGTGCCGTCACCTACGGAATTGGCCGAGCGTGTCAAGCTCTACGTGAATGAAGACCCGTCCCGTAAACTACTGGCAAGCCTGCTCGTGGACTTTATCGGGAATGCGACCTTTGTCGTCCCGGGGCTTGGCGAACTGGCCGACCTGTTTTGGGCCCCGGCGTCGGCGTCGCTCGTGGGCATCATGTACTCGAAGTCGACGCCGTCGGCCAAGTATTTCGCCTTCCTTGAGGAGGTTCTTCCATTTACGGACTTCATTCCAACGGCGACACTCGCGTGGTATGTGGCATTTCCTAAATTTTAGGAAAGAGCGATGCTGATGTGTGGGTTATCTTGCAGGTTGAAGGAGAACCTCCACAAGGACGACTTCAAGAATTTGTTGGCCAAACTGGCCGGCGTCAAGAAGGAGTGAGAAAAAAACAGAAACTGGAGAAGTTGGGAAATGCGTAATTTATATTGTAAGTATGGAAACATTGCAGATTGCCCACAACTTCAATCAACTGCTCACACTGCTGCGAGTGGTTGATTGAAGTTGTGGGCGAGTCTCGCACCTCCCGCGCAAAAAATCGAATGCGCGGCATCATATCAAAATCAAAACCTAAGCCGCGGAGATGAGGTTGGCAAGCTTGACTGCTTCCCATGATGCGGAAGTGACTGGGTGGTTGGATAAAGAAGATACATTGGTGAGCGATCATGCATTTGTCTTCTCTCCATCGATATCTGTTATTGTAGTTCTGCGCTCGTTGTGTCGACATTTTAATGAGCTGACAGTCCGAGAATCGGCTTTCACTCTTTCGCATTGAGTGCCTCATCAAACTCAAACTCTTGCGCGTTCGATCTTGCATTTGAACCGTGTTGACAAGTCAAGAGGCTCTTCAGTCGTGTAATTTACGGCTGAGATCTACTTTTGACAAGAGCAGATCTCATCCGTAACTTACACGAAATATTTCACGTTTGTTTTTTGCGCGGCGGTTTCGTCCCCTTTGCCAGAGCGGATGCCTTTTCAGGTTCTCTGAATCCCCAATTGACTGCGACACTGCGCGAAGGAAGCCACTCGGCGTGAGTTCACATAGCCAAACGGAGCGGAGGTCGAAACACGCGCGTAACGGCACAGAGAGGAGCGCAACCGCTCAGACGCTCGGACTTACCAGACGAGCGGACAGCATTGGTGGAGGACCGCGCTATCCGGAAAACTGACTACGAAGAAGCTGTCAAGAACGGCAACAACGGGCGCGGTTAGACCGTCATGGCCGACAACAACGAGACCATTGTTGGGCGAATATACGACCGCGAGGAGAGCAAAGCCAAGTGTCTAACCACACCGTCGACAGTATGCAGGTGCGGTACGATCCGACTCTGGTTAGTCTCTGTTGGTTAGTCTCAATGAAGCTGTGACCTGTATAGGCGACTCGATATGCCCAAGATTGACCACAAGCAAGGCACGCTGCGCCCGCCACGCACAGCGAAGGTCGTCATGCCGTTCATGGACGAGATGACGGACGACGCTATGGCCGAATTCCGTAAGCGTCTGGCGGCCGAGCAGGCCGAGGACGACCCAGCCACACGTTCCAGCGGGATGACGCCGCGGACAGCATGAAATGGAGTCGGCTACGTTGCGAGAAGCGAATCCATCACGTGTACAGTATGGAGTTGTAAAGTATGAGCACACGGGAGCAGACTGTCAACACGAACCGTCGTGTTGTATGACCTTTAAGTAGGATGGTACAGCGAGTGGTAGCTGTATGTTAGCATGGTGCGTAGTCGTAGCACGGCCGTAAAAAAAACAATTGCCGTTGGAAGCTATATAGCAACTGGATTCCGCCCCATTCGCTTTATCATGGGGTCCCCCACGGCATCCATCTCCTTGCTCCATTTCCGATGAACACCAGATTTGAAAACTTGAATTTTGGAAAAAATACCGAGTCGTGATGGATGGGTTTCCAAGACCCATCATCAGACGACCCGTGCCACTTGGCCCATTTACTCCATCATCCACCAAAGAGAACTGTACGGGTTGCCAAAAAACGGGTTCATGATATTTGCATATGGTTGACCCGTTCCTTAGTGACGCGGTGGGACCTCTTGGCAGAGAATGCGACGAGGCCTCGTCCCACAGCTGCGCAGCCATGGGCAATTGGCAACGGACCAAGTCCCACGTCCACCAAAATTTAGTTGAGAATTCAGTCACTGCCCAGCAAGCCCACGGAAAGACCAAGCGACCATGATGAACGTCGCGACGCCACCGCAAATGAAGCGCTCGCGCAACAGCGAGAAGCCAGAATTACCGTAAGAGCTTCTCCTCGGCTGAATCTGTCGGAGGATACAATGTACTAATGACTCCTGTGTGTGTCACAGGCTGCGCGCCCAAACGGATATCAAGGGGCTTCTGACCAAGTCCAAGCCGACGCGGACGGGACCGACGCTGCCGTTCCTGGACGAGTTCACGCCCGAGCAGGCGCAGCAGTCGGTCGCGGCACTCGTGGGGCCAAGCCGCTCGGGCAAGAAGAAGCGATGCTGGTCGGCCAACTTTTAGAAGCTCCCTTTCCGTGACTGGATTCGCCCTGCAGCACCCAGTCAGAGACAAGTTCGTCGACCCCGTGATCTCTTTTCCGTGTCTAATCGTGGTCTCCATTACTGGAGATGTTATTTAAGCTATGGTGCCACGCATTCGTGGCGATCAGAAAGCCATCGTTACACGCTTGCCTGTTGCGCTCAGTATAACGAATCCGATCGTGTGTGGTGCCGAATTACTTTGTCATGCACGGCCGCGCGTTTGCGTCTTCGTCTCAGCTGCCATGGGATGTTTCAGTTGAGTATCACGTGTTGCGCGGAAACATTGCACCAACCATGTCGGCTTGGAAGGCATCGCACATCAGTGCGTGCAGAACGCCGCCGTTCACGGCAAAGATCAACAAGCAGCGTCGTTTCTTTCTCTCTGTATTCCTGTCGATATTGCCCGTGCAACCGGACCGAACGCCCCAAAGAGCCTACTTCTTGCCGCTTCGCTTGCCTGCGCCCTTCTTGGGCGTGGTCTTGCCGCGTCGCTTCATCTGGTCCAAACGGCCGAGGCGCTCCGAGTCGAGGAGCATAAAGTTGGGGTCGTCACCGGGGAGATACAGCTGCAGCGGCTTCTGGAACCACGACGCGACCTTCTCGCCCTTGAGCTGCTTGCTGATGACCTTGTTGCCCGACGCGATATGGCGCTGCGGCAGCCGCTGGAAAATCTTGCGCGAGAGGTCCGCGATCGACGCCGACATCTTGGTCCAAGTGTTCTGTGCTTGTGTCTCCACCGCTCACGCGCCAACAGCTCCACAGCTCGTGCTTTTTAACCAATCAGATCAATTCAGTTCATTACTGTAAAGCTAGATATATAGATGTCTACATATGTAAATACTGTGGGCGTAAGTGTTCGGAATGGATCTGTGTGACAGCCATGATAGGGAGGATCAATGCCTGTACAACCATCAATGTATTGTGGACAGATAGGCGGCATTCAGCGCGTTGAGCTCACAAATGAAGCGATAGCCTTGAGCCACCGAGTGTCGTATCGTCGGCGCTGAAGAAAATCTGTTTCGCGGCAGCCATTGACAGTACTATTCTCTCACGTCACGAAAGAACCGACGTCCTCTTCAGTCCGCCTTTCGTCTCCATCCGTCCACCACTACACTATGAAGCTCTCGCTGCCACGACCGCTGTTCCCGGGTCTCCACGTCACGCGCGCGGACGAGGACGAGCTCTCGGCGCTTGTCGATGTGTTCATCGACAAGCTGCTGATTGAAGAGGACGCGTTTCGTGTCACGCGGCGCGGTCGAGTGGACACGGCCAAGTGGAAGCCCTTGCGGCGGACGGACAACACGGCTGTCTACCGTGAACGGTCCGCAGCGACGACGCCGTCATCTTGCTCCCCAAAGACCAGTCGCACGACCCACAAGCTCGTCCCGCCGTTCCTGACGGTGGGCAAAGTGCCGGGCTCGCTGGACGAGCTGCTGTACGGCATCTCGGCACCCACGCGCGAGGCGTTGATCCTTCGAGCATCGTACCTTGACGGTAACGTTGCCGACATGGAAGTCCTGCACAGCATTCGGGGTCCAACACTTGACGAGCCGTTCTCGCACGTGTCGGTCAACTGGCTGCTGCTGGCGCCGCACACGTCCTTCATCACACCTCGCGACTTTGTCTTTATTGACGCGCTCGGCACGCGCGTGCTTTCCAGCGGCGAGCGCATCGGCTACCAGTTCTCGCACACGATCGAGCTCAAGGGCGCCGGCGCCATGTCGGACCGCGGACTCCTTCGCTCCAACTTTTCCATCTCGACCATTTTCCGAGAGGACCCCGCAAACCATTGCGTGCTCGAGTATGGCCGCACGTTCTACGCGCCTGGAGGCGCAATCCCCCACAGCTTGTTCATCTCACTCGTGTCGCGCCAGGCCTCGAGTACGGCTGCGCACCGCACCACGGGTCAGCTCAAAAAGCTGGCGTTTGCCCTGCGCCAGAAGCACGCGGGCAAATGGACGGTCGCTGCGCCGCTGCCCTCGCCGCGACGAGGCGAGTCGACTCCCAAAAGCAAGTGTGGCGTCTGTGCCAAGCGACTGCATCTTGTGAACAAGTCGCGGTTTGACTGTGCCTTGTGCGCGCGGAAGCTCTGCCAAGCGTGTAGCGCCCGCAAAGAGGTGTTTTTTTTAAAGGCAGACTTGCGCGTCACACGGCTGCGGGTGACGTTCTGTACGTTGTGCGTGCAGCAGGCCATCACGCTGCCGTCCATCGAGGTGGCGAAAGACGAGTTCTTGACGACCCATCAGCAATTCTACTACCTTCAGCCCGAGTCGCTCAGCGCCGAGGGCGCGTCGACTTTGCGCGCCATATTTTCTACATAGGAATCGAGCAGAGGTCAAGAGTAATAGATGGTTTATTTGGATGAAACCTGTCGGTTTGCGTCCGAGCGACAACACCGCTGTCTCTTACCAAGAGCGCGGCAGTGATGGTTGTCTTCTTTCAGGCTTGGCGACAATCGTGTCATGGATAAGGGTGGTCGGCAGTCAAAGCAACGGCAGCAAAGGCGAAGGTCAGTTTGTTGGAGGTTCGATTTCATGCATAACCTCAACGGCCGCAGGTTTCCAAGTGCTGATCGAGGAGCTGCATGTCAGCGGCAACTTCGACGACTTCCAGCAAGCGCCAAGCCAAAGGACAAGGACTAGCAGTGCAGGGCTAAGTGAGGAATCTCCATGGCAAGGCGATCCAGTGGCAGAAGGTAAAGGACATGGCCGTGGTGAGACATTACTGTCCATTCAAGCGCCTGGTGTCTGTACATCTGTAGCTTCTCGTGGTGGAAGCAGAAGACATTACTGTCGAAGGTTCTCAATCAGAGCAACAAGCCGCGGTCCGACTGCGGGCTCGTCAGCTTTGCGTCTCGTGCTTCATGTCAAAGAAGAGCAGTGGAGGCACGACCGCATCGAAATGATGAGGTCACATGGGTACAGTCTGTAATTTATTTCAGTATTTGTCTGCCGCACCACTCTGTACGTACAGATCGGTGCGGCAGACAAATACTGAAATAAATTATATAACCCAAAGTTCGCAGACTATACTATCGACTCGTACCAAAGTGAGGCTTTCACAGACAAGACAAACCCTGGTGAATACTGTTCAGTGCAGAGCACACAGGCCGGGAACGGCGGACCGCCGCTCCTATTCATAGAATAGAATTTTGACCGACCCCCCGTCGGTTTGGGTCTTACATGTATAAATGCGACCAGTCTGGCCGCCTCTGCTGGCGATTCGAGCAGAACCTTCAATCCCATCCCGTCACAGTCAGAGTTGAATGCTGATGCAACTGAGTTCACATTCGTACAGTATGCAGCAATAGCAACTGCACTAAATGCTGTGTGCCAGAAGGAGAACGGCCTGGCAACTGCCAGGTCTACGGCGTTCTCAAGCACAGCACGGAACAGTTTGAAGCACGTTTAAGCACAGTGACACTTCTATGTACCTCTTATAAAGCATAATTGCAAGAATACAACAATATTTCAAGCTGGCTATAAACGACAAGTTCAAAACTAATAAACGGTCAAGATCAATATATATATGTGCGGTGATTACATTGCCAACTTGGATGTTCGCCCAACTGTGCATGCAGTATGATGTTACAGTATTGGATGCACGACGCGCTGAGCAATTTCCGCGCGAGTTCCTTCGTTCGTACGTGATGTGACACCACGTGCACGCAAGTCGCCATAAGTGCGGAAAACCCTCCAGTTTTACCGTACAGTACTGTACGTAAGTTCGGCATAGGATGAGAAAAGGCATCCGTGGATGAGCACTTAGTATCTATGCGCATACAGTGTAGATATCAGTGCCAGTCACAGTTGCCCGAAATTGGCACGTGCGAGGTCCGCAGCTGGGCCCTCCGATTCGTTTCAGGTTGGCCAACCAGGTCAGCCACTGACCGGGCCCACCCACTGGGGAAGCACCTGTCTTGCGTGCGTGCCTCGCGTGCTGGCTGTAATCGTGTTCGAGCCTCAAACACGACGTTCGCTCCATAATTCGTTTGGTGAAGCTTATCTGGATAGTATCCTACCCAGGATACGACACTATAGGAGTAAAGTACTGTAGAAGGAGCAGCCTTGTGTATTATATATAATATCGACAATACCTGACCACCGCGAGATTTGCTGCTCACCCACCACGAGGTACTGTACGCCAACCCGACCCACCCGTCACTCCCTGTCTTAAGGTCTCCGATAAATACCAAATGAAATACCCGCTGCCGCGACCGCTCTTCCCCGCGCTGGAGATCACGCCCGCGGACGAAGCCGAGTTCGTCGACCTCGTGGCTGTATTTATCGACAAGCTCGTCAGCGAAGAGAACGCCTTCTTCACGGGTGGCGGCCAAGTGGACTCCATCAAGTGGAAGCACATCAAGCAGACCGAGAACGCCGCGGTCTACCACGCCCGCGACCTTGGCGAGAGGGCGTCGTCGGCCTCCATTGTCGAGGGCAGCGGGAAGCGAGACACGCACCGCTCGCTCCCGTCGTTCCTGACCGTGGGCAAAGTGCCGGATGCACTGGACGATATCTTATACAGCTTGACGGCACCCACACGCGAGGCCACAGTCATCCAGTCGGCGTACGTGAACCCGAGCATTGCCGATGTAGAAGTGCTCCACGTCGTTCGACGGCCGACACCGGAGGACCCGTTCACCCAGTTGACCATCAAATGGTTGATGCTCCTGCACTCGCCCATGCTCGCGCCGCGCGACTATGTCTTCATCGACGCCCACGGCTCGCGCATCCTTCCCGACGGCCAACGCGTCGGCTACCGGTTCTCCCACACGATCGAGCTCCCGGGCGCGGCTCCCATGACGGACCGCGGGTTTGTGCGCTCGAACTTTTCCGAGTCGAGCATCTTTCGGGAGGACCAATCGAACGGCCACACTGTGCACGAGTACGCGCGCCTGTTCTTTGCACCGGCCGGTGCGATCCCGACCAAAGTGTTTGCCGCACTCGTGGCGCTGCACATCTCGAGCACAGTCTCGCAGGGCCGCATTGGCGAGTGCAAGAAGCTCGCACTCGCGCTGCACCGCAAGGAGACGGGCAAATGGACTGTCGCCGTGTCGCTGCCTCCCCACAGATCGACCCAGAAAAGCGAGTGCGGCATGTGCTCCAAGACGCTAAACATGATGAACAAATCCCGTTGCGACTGTGCGCTGTGTGGGCGTCGGCTCTGCTTTTCGTGCCGCGTGCGCAAAGAGCTACGCTTCTTGACTGCCGAGCTCACGGTCGAGCGGCTGCGCGTCGCGTTCTGCGCGTACTGTGTGCAGCAGGCCATCAAGCTTCCGGCGCACGAGGTCGCGACCGAGGAATATATCACGTGTCATGACGGCTTCTACCGCGTGCCCGACTCGCTGTGCCCCGCCGAGAGCAGGCGGTGGGGCTGGTTCTCAGCCTAAAAGTTCGGATTTGCTACTATTTTCACGAATTTTAATATTTAAATATTAAAATTTGTATTCCGATCTCCAGAAACTCGCAGACGTGCTTTTTTAATTCAGTCGCCGCCCTTTATAAGGGCCTACGACACAAGAGAAAATATCATATATGATATTTCTGCTCCCCTACCTTCACTATACACAAATCAAGTCAAAGTGACCGAAAGTTGCCTAAACGAGCATATGGGCATAAGAGCACGAAGTCTGCAGACCAAAGTGCAGTTTCCATAGAACTTGGTGCCCCTATAAGAGACTATCTCTTAAAATAGACAATATATTTTGGGAAATGGAATTTTTACATCGCTTAACCCCGATTAAGTGCCATTGTTAGATAGACTGATGTCACTAGAATGCCACTATATGTCACTATTACTCATTTGTCGGGGTGGATTATATATGAGAATCACCGTTTTGGGTATCCTGATTTGTCACTTATAAAGGGTTGTGACTGTAGCTGTAAGGCTGTGTTATTGCGAGTTCTAACGTTACTCAAAATTTCCGAGGAGCCCAATCGCTCCTGAATCGCTCCAAGGTACATCGTGTTAGGCTAATTGGGCGAAGCCGATTTATATCGGAAATCTGCGTAACCCGCGGATGATCTCACGATTTTACCCAGCTATAGAACTTTTCTTTCTTTCGTCGGAAATCATCGAAGAGATATATTCTTTGCAAGTTCATACACAGTCAGTTGTTCTGTACCCATGTCAGGGGATGCCTCAGGCTCGAAGCGACGCGGGCATGCGGTAATAGTAGCCGTCATGGCACGTGAGATATTCCTCCACAGCGACATCGCGCGACGGCATCTTGATGGCCTGCTGCACACAGTACGCGCAGAACGTGACGCGCTGTCGCTCGGCGTTCAGATCGGCCTTGACAAAGCTCAGCTCTCTGCGCACACGGCACGAGGAGCAGAGCCTTCGCTCGCAGAGTGCACAGTCATCGCGCGACTTGT
>JAADWA010000040.1:0-85106 GCA_023335935.1 Pythium phragmiticola | reverse complement strand
TCATGACGTGCTTTGAAATGCTCATGATATCGGATCATGTACTGACTGCAGATATCATTCGTATACACAGGAATATACCCAACTTGACAGGTAATAGAGACATATCCACTTGTGTAACATGTGACATGTGACTCGATGTCCAAGACATGTGACTGTACAGTACTGTACCCACCTCCCGGGAGCGCTCACTTTCCGATTCGCTCAGGTATATCTCACCGAGGCAGAAGACGTCGCTCGTGCCGCCAAAACGCAGAGTCTTGCGCTCATGTATCATTAAATACTACGTTGTACATTCATCTCAATCTTTATATCCCCAAAAAGCCAAGAGGAGGTTCACTTTCATTAAGTGATTTAGTTTCTCCAATAGCCACGACATCAATACCAAAATGGGCGCACTTCACTGTTACTCTGGGACACTTGGAAACCGAGATTGTTTGATAAATGATAAATAATCCGCTGGTACTCAGTCGAGGTGGAAAACTCGGAGCACGGGAACTTCTACTCGCCACTCCTAGAAGCACAAAGCAAAACCTTGAGCACGAGCAACGCCGCGCGCGATGATACGTTGATGGTATTGCGTGTGCATATCGGAACGGCAGCGGCGGCGTCGAAAGCATCCGCGGCATGGTGCATACGCTCTTCCTCGGACGAGTGGGCGTGCGCCTGCGGCGGCGGGGCATACATACACTGCCCTCGATTCGTGGAATTACTGTGCGTTGTTCTCAATGGTGC
Source organism: Pythium phragmiticola (assembly GCA_023335935.1). Classification (NCBI taxonomy): domain Eukaryota; phylum Oomycota; class Peronosporomycetes; order Pythiales; family Pythiaceae; genus Pythium; species Pythium phragmiticola. Next base: position 84,374 of record JAADWA010000040.1, on the reverse strand, counting down.
ATTAGCCTAGGCTAGCTACCATTGTCTCGAGACTCTCCTCTGGTTCCACCAACCAAGATGGAGGCGACGGCGACGTACCCGCAGTGGCCGCCCGTGCTCGTGAGCACGGGACTGGGCGGCGCCATCGCTGCGCTATCGCCGGACCGTATCCCCCTGCAGCCCGTCATGGTGAATGACCCGCGCGAGCGCCCGCGCATGGGCGGTGTCGACTGCGTTGGCATCCTGCGCGAGTGCCACCGCAACCTCGCCGGCTACAACTTTGCGCGGCCGCTCAAGCGCACGCAGTTCAAGGACGTACACAATCCGAGTATATTTGCGCGTACAGAGGCCATGTACTTTGACCGCCACAACCGCGAGTTCGTGCCGCGCGACATGATCGTTGAGCTCTTGCAGCCAGAGATCTCGCGCGAGCGCGAGAGTGACCTGCTCAAGTGGCAGGGCAACGCGCTCTTAGGTGTGGCGTTACCGGCGAGCCAGGATCACGCCGTCTTTCTACCAGCGGGCCAAATTCTGCAGCAGGCTCGCGTCTTTCGCAATTGCTCACGGGACCGCAAGTGCCAGCGATTGAGCAACGCTGTCGAATGCGGCGCCGTGGTCCGCCAGTTTGAGCTGCTCGGCAGCCGCGAGGGGTACGAGATGTACGGCACATCAACTATACGCGTTGCTGCACGAGGTGCCGCCAACTGTACGGTTCTGGAGGCTTCGTTCGGCCGGGACAGCGAGGAAGCCAGCGACTCGTTGAAGGCACTGCATCGGCTCCGGTTTGACGCGATGCTGTACCATATCGCCGGCAGTCCACACACAGAAAACGATTTGGCGTTTGTGACCGGAGACGGCAAAGTGCACACGTGGGACTCTATTGGTGGCGTCCAATCGCTTCTCATGAACCCTGCGTCGGTGGACGAGCGGCTCCTCCGTTGTGAGTATGCGAGGTACGCGTCTCTTTCGCTTCATTGTTGCCCACAGGAGTGCTGCCTTGCTCACTCTATTTAACCTCCTTGGTCAGTCATCCATGCGTACTGTGGACAGCGAATCGCGTACGCGTTCAGACGCTGGATTTACGTGAACCGCAAGCCACACAGGTGTCACTATTTGACCTCGTCAAGATGAACGCGCCGAACAGCGAGATCTACGCGCTTAAGCGTCGAGAGAGGTATGAGTACTATGTTCACGACTCCACGTAGCAACGGTGCTGAGTAACGTTTGATGCCATGCAGGGCTCCTTTCCAGCTCGTTGTCGGTACGAGCGTGTCCGTGGAGCTGCTGGACAGTCGCATGCCGGGCAAGGCGTTGTTGTCGTGGCAGCAGCGCCATGAGATCGACTCCAAAATCGCCTTTTTTGGCGCATTGGATGAGATTCACTGGGGAGGCAATAACTCTTGCTCCGACAAAGGTGTGTGAACAACCCTCATCAAATCGGAATGCACTTCGACTCACTTGCGGGCTGGATACTTGCAGGCATCATCCTCACCTCAACACAGGGTCGGAAGACGGTCTCGCTGTACCCGTTCACCAGGCACGACGGCGCACCATCAAGCACTGGATCGTCTCCGTACCTGTCCATTGCACCACCGCGGTCCATCGGCGCGCGCTCCCATTCAACAATCTCTCAGTATATCGCGACTGACTCGCCGCTGGATCTTCAGCTTCGCGATGGAAGTGACTGGACCACGCTCTTTGGTTTTTGTGCACTCGCGGATGACACCAACGCAGCGACCGCGAGCGTGTACCAGCTCAGCAGCATGGGCGATCTCTTCTGCCAGCAAATACGGAGTACGAACGGCGAGATGTACGAGACCGCCGTGCAAACTGAGTGAGTGTGGTTCTCTAACCTTTGTCTATGGATGTGTCATGTGCTGACTGAGAATATTTATATTTTGTGCAGGTTGCCGTGCGGTTTGACCGCGCAGCACCATCCAGACGATGGCGAGGGCACGCAACTGCCGCTCCCTGTCGATGCCATCGAAGGCGAGTATGCCTCCGACGCCCTCACGCCGTTTGTCGCGCTGCCCCTTCAGTCGTTTATGGAGGCATTCCCACGGCTCTCAGCGGCTCACGAAAGTGCAAACGACGTCTGTGCACTCCGTTCACTTGAGTCCCATGAGATCACCATGGCGTTGCGGCACGCATGCCGTCCGTCGGCTACGCTGTTCCGTGTCCACCGGTTCGTCAACGAAGAGCTCGGTCTGTGCGTCTCGTCTCAAGTACTGCTTCGAGTGCTTCGATCCCATGCCGAATTCAGCGTTCGTAATGGGTATCACCGCCTACGCCAACGAATCGCCACAGTACTGGATCCGTTCCCAACACCGTTACTATCGCTCGAGATGCGAGTCCGACAAGACGAGCGGCTCGCGATGTGTGTTTGCAGTCCGCAGACAGCCCATGAGCCGTGCGAGAGCGTGGCCTGTGTGGTTCCGCATGCACTGATTGTCACGAGCGGCTCCTATATCCACACGGACCTCTGCTTCCCGACGGCACAGGCCGATGAAGACGCATGCAGCGACGACTACGCGGCGATCTTGGAGCAGGCCCACGCCGCATATGGCCATAGACTGTAATGTACTGGATTAAGTGATCCAGCAGTCGTGGGACCAGTTTGTAACAAATAGCGAATTTGTTGCAAAACGTTAACTTCAACGAGTCCACCGTTTAGAGGTTGCCTGTCAGCAAGTGAGAAGAGAAGCACGATGAGCAAGAAGGTCGTGCTGGAGGAAGACCAGTACGTGGAGGCACTCGAGCGCATCATTGAGCGCGACTTCTTCCCGGATCTACCGGCGCTGCGCAAGCACAACGAGGTGCGTGATATGGAGGCCTGAAGCAGAGAAGCGCAGAACTCTAAGTATGGTTCCATGTGGACAAACGCAGCGACTGCAAAGCGGTGGCGGCAACACGGGGCTCGTAAGCTCGGCAGACACCGACAGCGTGGTCAGCACAGTGCCGAGGGGCGCGCAACTGCGTTCGCAAGTGCCCCCATCCGTCGTGCGCAGCGAGAGTTCCGCATGGGATCAGCTGACGCCCAGACGTCTACCGTTGGGCGACGATGACGGCAACGCCGAGCGAAATAACACGAACGACGTTAGCGGAACTGGTCCTAGAGACCAGCAACACGCCGAGGACATGACGCTGAATCGATTTGTGGTAGGCTGTATGCAAATGGTCACGTTTGGGGAGAGAGAAGGCTCATTTCTCTCTGTTCGCAGGCGACCCACACATCCGAAGACAATGCGGCGTTCACCGAACTTCAAGAGAAAGCCGTCGAAGACCACAAACGGCGGTACCATTGGGCGTACGATGATGACGGCAGCAGGGGCGACGCCAAGCTCCACCTTCTCACCAACGGCCAGTGGATTTCGAAAGAGCAGCGGCAGATCGTGGACAAAGTGCTCGCACCGGATGGACCCACGGACCATCGACCGAGTGCACCTGAAACGTGGTCATTTCGAGCGCGCAATGCGTTGCTCTTTGTGCCTGATCTCGAGGTGTCCAAGCAAATATGCAAGGTGCGTACCCACGCAATCCAACGCCCGTCCAAAGGGAAGAGGAGCGTACTCAGTCGACTGTGTGCGTGCTCAGGTGGGAAGCAGTCACAACGTCCGGCTGCTCGAGAATGGAGATCACGACGATAGAGGCCACCTGCGCGAGCTGGTAAAGCTCGGTGATACCAATAAAAGGGTGCTGTCACGCAGCAAACGGGAAACTGTGTACGCAAACTCCCGCTTTAAAGCTGACGACGCTGAGTCTGCAGACCCCGAGATCGGCGGCGTTCAGACTCACAAGAATGAGTTGGCGCTCGTCCAAATGACTCCGCAAATCGCGCCAGGCATCGATGGCAGTCCACTCATGACGTGGGGGGATATTGAAGGCACACCGATGATCCTGGACGCACGAGCGACACCAGGTACCATTTTCTGGACCTCCTTCTCTCCTTCGATGTTGTCTATTAATCAACTGATTCTCGTGGTGAATGCGTAGAACAAGTCCTGAGTGGACCAACGTTTGTTGTCAAGGAAAGCTCAACCCGCGAGAAGATCGCCCGCCGCTTGGAATCTCAAACTGTATGTGGTTGGTTCTAACATTCTCGCCATGATTTCTGCGCTCATCGTGTCTTGGAATGAGTAGCGGCTTCGCAAATCCCAGTCCCGTCAGCAAACACCGACGCCGTTGGTTGCGGGCAGCAAACGTCGGGGGCAGCTGACCACTCCGTCTCGTGGAGACAGTATTCGAACCCGCCTCTCTAGTATCCGCTCGGTGCAGCGAACGCCATTGTTTAGTTCGAACTCGGAACTGCGCGCCAGTTATGCTACACCACTACTTCCTCCTCGTCACTCCAAGTCAAGACCGCCAAAGAAATGACTGCAGGTCTCCATTTAGACAAGCGACCGGTGACAAGGACATGGATCGGTATTTATACGTGCCGATCAAGAATCCAGCACATGGAGCGCTGCAGCACCTTTGGACTTGGCATTTACAACTCAAGCCACCAAGTCATTCTTGACTGTCTGGAGTCACCGCCCTCCCCGCCTCCCCCTTCTCCCTCATTCCTCATTGCTGTGTGAATTATGACGGCCACTGACGTGGGTCTCTACAAGTTACTGATCGTTGGCGGTGGTCCAGCAAGCATCGGTATCTTCATCCGTGCGGCTCGGACAGGCTTCTTGCCTCGGCTCCTTCATCCTGCGCTTCACGGCGAAGCCAGTGACGGCGAGACAAGTGGGCACGTTGGCATGAAGCAGAAAGGAGTCGTGATAGTTCATGACGGAGATGCAAGCACTTTCGGTTCCGGGAGTCTTGGCAAGTATGCCATCAACTCCAACACATTCGCGCGTAGTCTGCTGAGCAGTGTCTTGGACGAGAAGCCGGATCTCGACCCGCCCGAGAGTATCAAGGGGACGTTCTTGGAGAGAGCAAAGGACCACGAAAGCACGAGGAAATTAGAGGAAGTTGGGAATGCCCCAGCCTGCTTGGTGGATTTCGGCCGATTTCTCCAGAACGTCGGTGCGTGTCTGATAAAAGAAATCTCGGCGTACGCAGGGACTTCCAAGTGCCTGCTGAACTCTCGAGCTGCACGATTCGAACGACTGGAGTCGGGTATTTATCGTGTCGAAGTCACAGAGAACGAACGAGTCATCACGCTGCATACGGAGCACCTCGTGCTCGCCATGGGCGGGCAGCAAGATCTTCCTCCGCAGCTCGAGCTCAACCCCGCATACCGATCCAAGTCGTTTCTTTCAGAGGACTGCCTTCGTGACGACGGCTTTGCGCGGCTTCGTGACCATTTGCTGCAGAGTGATGGACGCAAAGTGTGTATCATTGGCGGGTCCCACAGCTCCTTCTCAGTGGCGTGGATGCTGCTGAATAAGGGTAAACCGCAGCAGCGCGCAAAGTCGCCTCTGTCACCAACCTCAGTCACAGTCCCAACCGAGGAAACGTTGACCGCAGCAGCCAAATCTGATCTGCCACGGTCACCGACTTCAACGGTGGACGCTGACGCAGGGACCACCACTGCTGATAATTCCATCGAAGCGTCGCCCGAGTTGTCTTCCCCTACGAGCGTTCTCGTACCCAAGACGCAGTCCCAATCGCAAACGCTCGCTTTCCAGCCTCGCGACATTACGATCTTGCACCGTAGTCCGATCCGCTGTTACTATTCCACTCGGAAAGACGCCGAAGCTGATGGCGCCGATGGCAGTCGCGTGGATCGCACGGGCTGTATCAACACGTTCACGGGCTTGCGGGAAGATGCGAAGCATTTGTACAAAGACATCAGAACGGGCAAAGAGTGCCGCGTGCGATTGTTCCAGGTCAACCAGCAAGGGTGCCAAAACCTCACGGTCAAGGCCTACGAGTCGGCCAACGCTATCGTGTGGTGCTGTGGCTACCGCTCGCGGATGCTGCCGGGCATGGACGAGCACGGCACGGCGTACAAAGTTCACGAAGACCACGGCGTCGTCATGCTCGACCTGCAGGCAAGAATCCAGCTCCTCCTACCCTCCAAGGCTGTCGTCGCCGCGTCCAATTTATACGGTATCGGGCTCGGGTTCAGTTTGCGATCCCACGTTGATGAGATGGGCATGGAGACTCGCGCCGACGGCGTCACTGTGTACCACCGGCGAGGCGCGACGCTTGTGCTGGCTGCTTTGTTTGGCTCGGAAGTGTTTGGCAAGGACGCCCAGTCGTTTGAGGAAATGGTCGACAAGGTATGGAGTAGCGTTCAAGTCTTGCTGCATATGAAGTGGGATCGCTCACGGGGAAACAAATGAATACTGCTTGCCTCATACTGGACACTTGTAGAACGACAAGAATCGAAAGAAGAAGGACCCAACCGGCAATGGCGCCGAGTCCAGTCTGGTCGACAAGGTCAAGAGGTGGGGTCCAGTCGAGAGTTCAGAGCATAAGGGTGATTGATGAGTCTGACAAAAGGCAGTCTGTTTTTGTTGGGCGGTCTGTATTAGACTCACGGCACCGCACAGCACGTCGTCACATATCCGAACACCCAGCAACACAGGCTCCTGTTCAGTCAGTGGGATTACGTCCGTCGTAAAACCAGTTGTCATCCCGTTCGTGGCGCCGGCTGCTCGCAGCTCACCGGTGGGTCTTTGTGGACAGGGTCTTATTCTTTCCGAGACGGACTGGACTGAAATCTCACCGTTCGGAGTCTGATCATGAACCTCAACAGGAGAAGCTCACAGGACCGCGACGGCTTTCGAACAAGTTAGGGTCCCATGCACCGCCGTGTAACCATTCAAAGACGGCGGTGGCCTCGGCCTCGGCAACCAACCCACCGGTCAAGATGCTTCTCCAGCGAAGGCGCTCGGCCGAGACGCTCCACGGCTCAGCGGCGGCCCGCAAGCCGAATCCTCGCGCTCTCCATGCTGCTGTTCGTGGCGGTAGCGGGTCCTTATCCAAGGACGCCATGTTGCAGAGCCGCGCAAAGGCACCCTTCTCGGAGCGGCGCGCGGAGCCGCCCGACACTGCCACGCACGTAGCTTAGCCTGAACCCACGAACAGATCCTCCGACAATGTGGTACGAGTATTGAAGAAACTGGTCGTTCTTCTCAAGCCACCAAAAAGAGCGTCTTGGGCTTGAGTTCAAGTCACTTGACCCAGCCGTCCAGAAGGAGAACCGTTCGGAGCAGGGTTGGCAATTGCCCCGTCTGACTAATCGCCATTCGCCAGTGGTTTTTGTTTAGCCCCTAAATCACCAGTGGCGGAAAATGGCGATTGCTGGCGCAATCCGTAAGAACAGTAATTATCCAATGTAAAAATCAGAGATGGGCAACATCATTTGACTACAATTAGCGTCTATCAGCGGAGTTTTGATAATATTAATATGTCCCCCACTGTGACATTGATCGCCACTGATTTGCCACAGGGGTTTCGCCATGCGCCACTGGCGTTATATGGTTAAACCACTTTCGCCATGTCAATTGCCAACCCTGTTCGGAGATCGTTCGCGATGGCTGAGACGAACGTGTGTGAAGCCATGTTGCCTGAGCGCCATAAAAGTCTTGGCTCCTCATGCTGCATTCAGTATGATGGGGTGTTTACTTTTGGGCCTAGTTCTGAACCGACGCAGGCAGCAAAGCGTAGAAAGAACGCGCCGTCCTTTCTGGCACTGGCGACTGCAACTGCCAACATGAGAGAAATTGCTTCACCCACCAACGCTCACGCGGCGACCGCGAGCGGCGTCCTTCCGCCCCTGCTTCGCTCTGCCCACATGCGTGCGCCAACCAAAGTCCGGAACCCATGCGATGACTCAGGTCTCTCGACGAGATCCGTCCGGTGGACCAAAGTGCCGCGCTTTGGTTCAACGCCATTGTGCGATTTTCTTCTCATTCGCGTCGCCATCATTCCCGCTTTCTGAAAAATGCAGACGCACTGCCTTTCGGCTCGTACTACTACCGGCACGTCCAACGGCGCCGTATGGCGCGACGTCGGTGGCGACAATGACCGAGATCGCCTGCTGGGCGAGCACAATCGCATCCGCCGGTCGCCAATGCGTGTGGTGCAGCCGCGCCGCGCAGTCGAGCGCGAGCCGCTCACTTTGCTTTCGCACGACGCCATGGCGGCGCTGTTCGATGAGCAGCTCCACAAAGAGGTCAACGCCAAGATGGCGACCAAACAACCACACGACACGACACTCAAGCACCGTCGCGGCGACCACTTGGAGCCACAGCAGGAGCCGCGCGCCAGCAGCAGCCGCCCACGCACGTCGACGGCGTCGTCGTCGTTGTCGTCACTCGCGCCTCCGTCGCCACCACCCACCACAGCCGACGAGGCCATCGCACGGATCTTTGACCACTCGATCGTGCTCGACCTGCCACAGCCACGCGACTGCCAAGTGTGCTACGAGCGCATGGCCGCCAGCGACGCCCACAGCTGCCCCACGTGCCACGGGGTCTTCTGCGCCAGCTGCGTGCGCTGGTACATGGAGTACAAGATCCTCGAAGGCGAAGTCTCGGACAAGAAGCTCGTGTGTCCGGCGCCGCAGTGCATGCGCGCACTGCCTCGAACCTTTATCCAGACGCATGTGGCGCCCGCGACCTATGCAAAGTACCTGCAGTACCGCGAGAACCAGCAGCCCGGCGTGCGGTTCTGTCCGCGTCCCGGGTGCTGCAAGAAGATCCAGGAGCCGCTGTTCACGACCTCGCGACGCGCGTGCTGCGTGGCATGCGGCTACGAGTCGTGCATGAAGTGCGGCGAGGCCTTCCACTTGGTGGCCACGTGTCGGCGCCAGGAAAAGCGGTACGGCCAGTGGCGCACGCGCAGCAACGTGCACAAGTGCCCGAGCTGCAAGAGCGACATTGAGAAGCAGGGCGGCTGCGCGCACATGCGGTGCTTCCAGTGCGACGCCGAGTTTTGCTGGTCGTGTCTGCGCCCGTGGGCGACCCACGACGAGACGCTGTGCATGCCGCTGTCCTTCCTGCGGTCCAAGAACCCCAAGTTCGGCGGCTGCAAGCCCGTGCGCGCCGTGACCAAGACCGTGGCCGTGAGTGCGGCCGTTGTGGTCGGCGCTGCCGGCGTTGGCGTTGGCTTGGTCGTGCTCCCGCCGCTGCTGCTGGTCCACTGGCTCCGCACATCGTCCCGGTTCCAACGCCAACGCGAGTCGCTCCACTCCGACTCGTTCATCGTCGAGTAACGGATCCGTAGCACAGTGGATGGGAAGCTACAGGAGACCGGCGTAGATATTAACCCCTGGAATTAATGAGACGACATCGACTGATGGAGACTTGGTATTGATCCCTGTTGCGTTGATGATACCCCAACGAGTTCCAATGAAAAGATCACGCCGTAAAACGCACCGCTCATGATTTATAACGAGTTTCATTGGATCAGCACGCTCGTCCCCCCGCCGTTGTCCGTGGGAAGACGAGTGTTAGGGCTCCAGGAATCTCTCGGACTATGCATATTTACGGAAGCGAGACACCACGAGCCTGGATCTACGCCGTCTTGAACATGTCGGCAGCCTTCTTGATCGAGTCCACGTCCACTGCAATAAGAACCAACACATAGTCAGCTCCTCGTTCTCACCCATTCCTCCCCGATGGTCTCGCCACGAACCGCGCTTGCCGCGCTCGCCGCCGGCCCACTTGAAGGCGGCAAACTCGACGTTGTTGCGGAAAAGCACCTTGCTCTTGACCGGCTCCTTGAGCGTCTCGCGGAGCACGTTGGCCGACTTGTTGGCGTACTGCAGGTACGAGAGCCCTGCCTGGCGGAAGAACGACGTGCCCTTGCTGCTCATAGTGATTCGGTCGGGTTGATGTCACGGAGTGTGGGGCAATGCTGACGGGCGTGTGGTTCTCCCCTGCGGACAGCGCCCATTGGTTGAATCCAGCCCACCGCTGCAATTCATTTGCTGAATTGCAATTCATTTCCGTATCACCTTGAACTGCAACAACGGACGGAAGATCCACCGTGTTTTGATAATTTAGAGACGCATTTTGTTGGTGTTGGTTGGATGGAGCACTTCCAACGATCTCCAAAGAAGGCAATTACAGTAACCCCAAAGCATGGTGACTCCGACGCGCGCGGTCCCTTCCAAGAAGACCGCTGCCGTCGGCGCACTGCTGCTAGCGACAGCCGCTGTGGGGGTCTTCTACTTTGTCAAGACCCATGGCGTTGCTCCCGCTAAGGAAACGCCCAAGAAGCTGCTCTCGCCGACGCGCAAGGCCGCGCGCAGTGCGAGTAAGAAACCCGCCAAGAAACCGTCTCCACCGGCGGCTGGCAATGCACCGGAGTTGCCAACGGTTCCCGTGCGTATTCTGTACGGCACGCAGACGGGCACGTCCAAGGCCATGGCCGAGAACCTCGAGCGCGCGCTGTTTGCGCTCCACATTGCGGGCTTCCACTTCCAGACGAGCGTGGTCAACATGAAGGACTATGACCAGGACAACCTCGAGCAGGAGGCGATTGTTGTCGTCATTATGGCGACGTGGACCCGTGGCGTGCCGCCGCAGGACGCGCGCGTCTTTTGCGCGTGGCTCAACGATATGGCGCTCGACTTTCGTGTGTCCAAGCTCTGGCTCGAAAAGACCCCGCACGCCGTCTTTGGACTGGGCAGTGCCGAGTATGACGAGTACTACGGCACGGCTGCCAAGCAGGTCGACAGTGATCTCTCGACGCTGGGCTCGCCGTCGCTCTGTCCGCTCGGCCTCGCTGACGACAGCGTCGACCAGACCAAGCCCTTTGAGCAGTGGCGCGACACGCTCATCGCGTCCATGTGCGAGTACGTCTCGGACATGCACGCGTTGACGACCAAGACGACGGTGGCCATTGAGAAGTATAATGGTGGTGGTTCGCAGTGGCTCTCGCAAAAGGAATTCCGTCGCCAGAAGAAAGCCAAGCAGGCCCAGGCCGACGAAGCCAACGGCGAGACGATCGAGCTGAACGAAGAGGACTTTATGAATGAGAAAGTACTCACGGGCGAGTTCTCTGATGAAGAGAGTGGGGACGAAGAGGCCGCGTACAAGGCCAGCGGGGGCGATGACAATGGAGTGGTGGACGTCGAAGACATTGGCAAGTCGATGAAAGAGTCGGAAGCCGCGTCGCTCTCGCGCGAGATGATTACGCCCATGCAGCGCAAGGCGCTGACCAAGGAAGGGTACAAAATCATTGGCACGCACAGCGCCGTTAAGCTGTGCCGCTGGACCAAGCACCAGTTGCGCGGCCGCGGCGGCTGCTACAAGCACACGTTTTATGGGATCACGAGCTACCAGTGCATGGAGACGACGCCGAGTCTGGCGTGTGCCAACAAGTGCGTCTTCTGCTGGCGCCACCACAAGAACCCAGTGGGCCGCGTGTGGCGGTGGAAGACCGATGAGCCGACCGTGCTCGTGCAGGGCGCCGTGGAGAGACACCAAAACATGATCAAGGAACTCAAGGGCCTGCCCGGACTCATTACGGACCGCTGGCAAGAGGCGTTCACGGTGCGCCACTGCGCACTCTCGCTTGTGGGCGAGCCCATTATGTATCCATACATCAATGAGTTCTGCCGGGAGCTCCACGCGCGTCGCATCTCGTCCTTTCTCGTCACGAATGCGCAGTTTCCCGACAAGATCCAGGAGCTCGAACCTATCACGCAACTGTACGTGAGCGTGGATGCCGCGACCAAGGAGTCGCTCCAGGCCGTGGACCGCCCCTTGTTCAAGGACTTCTGGGAGCGCTTCCTCGCCTGTCTAGAGGAGCTCAAGCGCAAGGGGCAGCGTACAGTGTACCGGCTCACGCTCGTCAAGGACTACAACATGCAGGAGCTCGACAACTATGCCGAGCTCATCGCGATCGGCCAGCCCGATCTCATTGAAGTCAAGGCCGTGACGTACTGCGGCAAGTCGGACGGTTCGGATCTCACCATGAAGAACGTGCCATGGCACGAAGAAGTGCGCAACTTCTGTGCGGCGTTGTGTGAGCGCGTGTCGGGGGAATACGGACTCGCGGCCGAGCACGCTCATTCCAACTGCGTGCTGCTTGCCAAGAAAAAGTTCTGCATTGACGGCAAGTGGCACACGTGGATCGACTATGAGAAGTTTCACGATTTGATTGCCAAGTACTATGAAGACGGCACGCCGTTCACGGCCGACGACTACATGGCCGCGACGCCGGCGTGGGCTGTCTACGACGCCAAGGAACAGGGTTTTGACCCGGTCGAGACGCGCTTCCGGCGCACCAAGGACGGCAAGGTCGTCGAGTTTGCCTACGAGTCGACCGAGTCGGGCTGCGGGTGAAGAGAGGATCTGTCGTGTAGGATGGATAGAGGACTGTAAGAACGACTCCTTTCTATTCGCTTCCTTCTCTATTTAACAGAGCGATGCGAAGATGAACTGCGTCTCGAGCACGCCGTCCTCGGGGCAGTCCGTGCAGTGGACGGCATTGTGGAGATTGCTTTTCCCGAACCGCGCGCGGAGGCTCGAGGGCCGCAGCGCGCGTGCGATCTCCACGTCGTGCGGACCGCAAAACTCTCGGAATTTCCGCACGACGTCGTCGCCCCGCACTTCGAGCGCGATGAGCGGTGCCGACGTCATGTACTTGATGACTTCGTGGTACTGGCGTGAGATTCCTTTGTAGACACGGAAGAACTCGTCGGCGTCGCGGGTGGTCAAGTGGAGCAGCTTCAGCGCCGAGACTTCAAAGCCCGCAGTGAGTATGGCATCGAGCAGCTCCCCGACGCGGTGCTCGTGAAGCATGCAAGGACGCAGCAAACACAGCGCACAATTATCCAGCACGGCGGTCGTCGCTACGGGGCTCACAGCAAGCAGACCACCGAGACCGCTGTCACTGACCAGTATAAACTCACTCAGCCGAGCGGCCTCGAGCTTGGCGCGGATGTCTTCGAGTGCGTTGGGCGTGGCCAACTTGACTTCCAACGCTAGAGACACGTCCTTGGTCGCGTGCTGCTGCTGCTGCAGGTGTGCTGCCGACAGTTGGGGAGTAAACTGGGACGTTAAAATGGGCAAATGACTCGCCTCGAGCTGCACCATGAGTGCGTTCACAATGTGGCAGCTGTCAGCACTCGCGCTGCGCTCGATTGCGCTGACGATCTTGCCCATGGAGCGGTACCCTTTGGGCAGCACAATGAACGAGACCTTGGATGCCTGACGTGAGAGCTGGTTACGCGTGTATTCATTGGCGGCGGCGAGGATAGTGAGCTGGCGAGAGTAGCTGGAGAGGATAATGAGGTATGAGTAGCTGTTCGTCGTGCGTGGGTTGTTCTGTACGCACATGGAAATGGAGGCGCCGATGAAGAGGTCCTTGAGCGATACAGTCGGGATGCGGATGCGCTTGAGAAACGTACGCCGCGTGTTGCGCTCGATCTGTAAGCAACGACCGCGAGCTGTCAGTGCGAATCACGTGAGGACAAAGCAGCAATGCGTGGGCGACCGACGAGTTCGAGAGTCTGGTCACCGTAGAAGTGGAGAATGTAGGGCTTCAGCTGCGCGGCCTGCGGATCGTACCACTCGACAAAGAACGACAGGTGGTCTTCTTCATCCATGGCGAGGCTCTGAGTTTGGGTGCTTTGTGCGTGTGCAAAGTGACCCGTAATGCCCATTCACCATCAATCGCTATTTTGAGCCAACCGGCGTAAACAAAACAAATCTACCGCGTTAACCACCTCAACAAGTGTCCTGGAGCGCCCGTCAGACAGATGACAGTGTGTGCGGTGGGGCTTTGGTGAACGTGTAGCCAAGTGTATCGGCACATGGCTACATCATTCTGGCGGGTTGAGCTGTTGGGCTTGCTGAGTTCGCGCGAAAATGGACCCTATTTCATGTGGTGCACGTAGTTTAGACACATTTTAGTGTGACACACCTATATTTAGGATGAAGGTTAACCCGCGAAAAACTTCCGAGTCCAATGCCGCAGCGCACATGAAGCAATCGCACTCGTCACGCGAACATGTCCCCCGCGTCAAATACGGAACAGCAAGACACAAGACTCTCTCACAACCTGGCTACAAGAGATGAGGACCGTGTAGTGCCTGCGTTTGCGGCTTTTCCGGTCGAAAACGGAACAGAAATGGCATCGAACGAGCCTGAACAAGCGACAGAATCCTTCTCGACGCGTCCAGGGAAAGCGCCGCCGACTGAAGAGAACACTGCCGCACAGGCGGCTCAGATGTTTGTCTTCTCGGCAGCGAAGGCCGGCATGAAGGACGTGGACAGGGACCACGTGCAGAAGGTCGTGTTCGAGATGTCCAAGGACTCGCTTTTCTTCCAAAACTCGATCAAGCAGAACGACAAGGTCGAGGCGCGGATCACGGCCATGCGCAGCAAGCTACAGACACTCAGCACGGCGCGACGTGAGACACTGCGGCGGCAGGTCGACTTGCAGGTCGCCAAGATGGAGACCGAGCGCGACCTCACGCGCACTATGGTGGTCGTCGACATGGACATGTTCTACGCCGCCGTCGAGATGCGCGACAACCCGTCACTGCGGGACAAGCCGCTCGCCGTGGGCGGCATCGGCATGCTGTCAACGACCAACTATGTGGCCCGCAAGTTTGGCGTGCGCGCGGCGATGCCCGGGTTCATTGGCAAGGAACTGTGTCCAGAGTTGGTTATTGTGCCGCCGAATTTCGAAAAGTACACGGCCATTTCCGCGCAGATTCGAAGTGTCGTTGCAGAATATGACCCGCAGTTTCGTGCCATGAGTCTGGACGAAGTCTACTGCGACATTACGGATTTCATGGAGGAGAACTGGACGAGGTACGCGCGCACAGGAGGAGGAATCCCATTGATTCACGACCGTCATAGCAACAGCGACGGCAGTGAAGATGAGGAGAACGGCGAAGACGATGTCGTGGACATTCAAGAGCACGCGGAACAAGGTTTCAATGAGGATGAGTTTGCTGATGCCAGTGAGGAGGACGAAAGCGGACCCCGACACGAGCCACCTGCATCGACCAGTGGATTCGGCGAGCCCACCAAAGGCAGCACCAGAAAGCGGAAGCGAATGTCAAGTGTGGTTCCATCCGGACAGCGAGAGGCGATCGCTGCTGCGATCGTAAGTGAAATCCGTCGCAAGATTTTCGAGATAACGCAGCTGACAGCGAGCGCGGGGATCGCTGCCAACACCATGCTCGCCAAGATCTGCTCCGACTTCAACAAGCCCAACGGCCAGTACGTGTTGCCCTTTACGCGAGACGATATGGTGGCGTTTGTGGAAAAGCTGCCCGTTCGGAAGATCGGCGGCATCGGCAAGGTCATGGAGAAGACGCTAAACGCCGCGCTCGAGATCACGACCGGAAAGCAGCTCTATGATCGCCGCGTCGAGATTGCCCACTTATTTTCCGAGCGTACGGCATTGTGGCTGCTGCGGATCTCCATGGGATTACAGGGTTCGCCCGATGGGAAACAAGAAGAACGCAGTGGGCGGAAGAGCTACAGTCGCGAGCGCACGTTTTCAGCACGCGGCATTGGCAATCCGAAGATGCTGGAGAAGATTTGTGAAGAACTGTGCGACCGACTCGCCGCCGATATGCAGGAAGGAGGACATGGCGCCAAGACCATCACGCTCAAGCTCAAGTGTGTTGACTTCTCCGTGAAGAGTCGTGCCGCGAGTATGACACGCACTGTGCGGTCCAAGGACGATCTGTACGGTGTCGCGGTGGAACTGCTGCGGAAAGAGATGCCGCTTCAATTGCGTCTTCTCGGTGTGCGTGCGTCGACGCTGGTAGAGTTGAATCGAACGAGCGTGACCGACGACGCCGACTGCCAGACAAGGAAGCGACAGGCTGTCATGGACAACTTCACAACTTCAATTACGGGTTCTGAAGAGTTCTTCGAACAGTTGTCTGCCGATGAGGACGATCGCGTCGGTGGTGGAATCAGCTGCGAGGAGAGCGACGATATCGGGAAGAGCCGAAGTGCGCAGAAGAAGCAGCTCGCGATTCAAGCGTTCACACAGAATCAGGCGTCGGGCAGTTTGAGCACAACTATGACAAGTACGCGATCAGTCCACAGCAGCACAACCAGAGGACGTCCACCAAGTCTCTTTGGCCATATCCAAGCGATCGGGTCTTCTACAAGTGACCAGCCATCGACATGTGGGTTCCAGCCGTGTCCGATCTGCGGCAACATGATCAATGCCGGCAACGCGATTGCGATCGACCTCCATGTGGACGCATGTCTGAGAAAATCGGAGACCATCAAGAAGCAGCGATCGTTCCAGCAGTTCTTCCGACCATGAGTGAGCTTGCGTGGTGTGCTTCTGGGCGGAGAGGCGACTTGGCATCTGGGACCTGAGAGTGTATGGTAAATCGAAGGGGGACTGGGTGGAGGCACTGTTGGGTTCGTCTCTGTCGCCTTTCTCTACTAATTTATCTCACGACCCTCTTGAGCTCTTGTTGTTTGTCTGCTGTCCGCCTTTTGCATTTCCCCACGTGAAGATCTCAGGTTTCGTGAATATGGCGTTCATGGACCAGCCCACTGACTCCAAACCCGTTTCCTACCCAAACCCAAACCCACCAAGACGACCACCAGAACTTTCCACACTTACCGTAACTTGAATCTGCGGGTCGGCCATCGTGGCCACGTCTCTGCACTGCAGAGTCTGCAGCACCAAACCACCCTATCTCAGTACTCCAAGCAGACAAAGATCGTTGCCGTTTGGCCAAACATGCATCTTTTCCAACACCAACAAAACCAACAAACCCAACAAGACGTGGTAGCGACGCAAACACATCGAGGAGCTGAGCGAGTGATCTGCGTCTCCTCACCTCATTTACTCTGCATTTGCCCCCGTGTCGCGTAGGCCGCCTTCTCCTCCTCCTCCTCCCTCCCCTTTCCTCTCTCCAGCCCGTCAATGTTGCAGCACGCCTCGCGGAGAGTCCAGGCGCTGGCCAGGGGCTCCTCGGCCACGCGGTCCATCGCGTCGGCCTCGCACGTGCGCGCCGCGCCCAACTCGGCGGCCATCGATGCCGCCGCCGCCGAGGGCAAGGACCGCCTCATTCTCTTCGACACGACGCTGCGCGACGGCGAGCAGTCGCCCGGCGCGACGCTCAACTTCCGCGAGAAGCTCGACATTGCGCGCGCGCTCAGCCTCATGGGCGTCGACGTGTGCGAGGCCGGCTTCCCGATCTCGTCCCCGGGCGACTTTGAGGCCGTGGCAGCGATCGCCAAGGAGATTGGCCCGCTCACGACCAACCGCAAGACCGGTCTCCCGATGACGATCGCCGGCCTGGCGCGCGCGACCGAAAAGGACATTCAGCGCTGCTACGACGCCGTCAAGCACGCGCCGTCGCACCGCATCCACACGTTTCTCGCGACGTCCGATATCCACCTCAAATACAAGCTCAAGATCTCGCGCGACGAGTGCATCCGCCGCGCCGTCGAGGCCGTCAAGTTTGCGTCGAGTCTGACGCCCGACGTCGAGTTTTCGCCCGAGGACGCGGGTCGCAGTGACCCGGACTTCCTGTGCGAAGTGCTGGGCGAGGTCATCAAGGCCGGCGCCACGACGCTCAACATTCCCGACACGGTCGGCTACACGGTGCCGGAGGAGTACGGCTCGCTGTTCAAGTACCTCATTGAGAACACGCCCGGCAGCGACAAGGCCGTCTTCTCGACCCACTGCCACAACGATTTGGGGCTGGCCACGGCCAACGCGCTGGCCGGCATCCAGGGAGGCGCGCGCCAGTGCGAGGTCACGCTCAACGGCATTGGCGAGCGCGCGGGCAACACGGCGCTCGAGGAGATCATCATGACGCTCAAGACGCGGCCGCAGCACTTTCCCGTCTACTCGACCGTGGACTCGACCCACATTATGCGCACAAGCCGCATGGTGTCGCACTACACGGGCATGGCCGTGCAGCCCAACAAGGCCATTGTGGGCGCCAACGCGTTTGCCCACGAGTCGGGCATCCACCAGGACGGCGTGCTCAAGCACCAGGCCACGTACGAGATCATGCTGCCCGAGTCGGTCGGTCTTACGGAAAACAAGATGGTGCTGGGCAAGCACTCGGGCCGCCACGCGTACGGCAAACGTCTCGAGCAGTTGGGCTTCACGGACCTCACGCCCGAGCAGCTCGATTACTATGTCGATAAGTTCAAGGTCCTGGCCGACGAAAAGAAGGTGGTGACGGACGCCGACATTGAAGCCATCGTGTCGGACCAGCTCTACAAGCCCGAGACGTACTGGACGCTCACGTCGGTCCACGTCACGGCCGGCAACCGAGTCAAGCCCACGGCCACGGTCACGCTCGCGTTCAAGGACGGCTCGGAAGTGAGCGAGGCCGCCATGGGTACCGGACCGATTGATGCGATTTACGTGGCCATTAAGCGCGCGACCGGCATGACCGACATGAAGCTCAACGAATACGCGGTCAACAGCATCACGGACGGCACATCGGCGCTGGGCGAAGTCACGGTGCGGGTCGAGGCCGAGACCGACATGGTGGCGTCGCCGGGCGATCTCGTGAACCCGCAGACGGGCGTGGCGCGCAACCGCCAGTACGTCGGCCACGGCGCCAACACGGACATTCTCGTGGCGTCGGCCACGGCGTACGTGAACGCCGTGAACCGCCTGCTGGCGGCCAACGAGCGAATGCTGGCCGGCGACAAGCACGGCGAGGCGCGAGTGGAGGCCCATTAGGCGAGCGCATGAAGGAAATATACACACTACCCACACATGGTACTCCTCTCTCATAAATACTGTAGTAGACAATTAGTTAGACCCCCGCGAGATCCAGTGCCTCGAGCGACCGAGGGATCGCAATGTCCTGCAGCGCCTCGTCCATGGCGTCGGCGTCATCGCCTGCGTCGCTCGCATCCAGCAGCGTGCGGGTGCGGCTGGCCTCGTCGAATTGGCGGATGATGGCTTCGGTCTTGTCCACTTCCGTCTCCCACTTGAGTCCCTGGACACTACAGCACAGCATACAGTCGTTAGAAACATGCGGCTCGACTGGGGCGCATGGACGCACCTCGCGACGGCGCCTCCGTCGGCGCCCGTGGCGGTCTGCACGTCGAGGTCCGGCTGGTGGATGATCATGGTCGGGTGCTTGGCGATGCGCAGGCCGTTCCAGAGCCACTTAGGGACGTCCGATGGCACGACGATCTCTTCGGAAAACGCCGAGAGGTACTCGGACTCGTCTTTCTCGATGCCGTGGTCCCGCGTGAACCGGCAAAACTCGGACACGGTCACCATCTTGGTCCAGTTCTGAAGCTTGCGCAGCACCATGATGATGATGCCCGTGACGTTGGCGCCGTCGAGGCAGTGGATATAGAGCGGCAAGTTCTCCTGGTTGATGAGCAGCTGCAGGATCTGCGCCACGATCGACGGCGACACGGTCACGTTGTCGGACGTAAACTTGTCGGCGTAAAAGTGATAGTTCGTGATCTTCTCGTCGGCGCAGAACTCGTGCAGGTCCGAAGTGGGCGGCTCCGGGATCACCGACACGATCGTCTTGAGCTGCAGGCGCCGCAGGAAGCGGAAGTTCTTGAGCGTCGGGTACGAGCCGCGGTAGAGCTCGTGCTGCACCGAGCTGAAGCGGAACGGCGGGATGAGCGCTGGCACATTCGCCATCGTCATGCTGCAATACTGTCGGATCTTTTGCGATTTGCGGAATCCTCATGTTCTTAACCTGTTCCTATCAATGGTGCGCTATCGCAACATTTGTGGAACCCTGACCCCCAAGTTCCGAAATTTTCGGTTTTCAAAGTGCCAGAGAGATGTGCCTTCAAGGGGAGGGGCTATTATTAGAAGCGATCTCTCCGCTGTCGCTGAACGACACTGTATTACGGCATCGCCATTGGAGCTCCTCGTCATTTCCTCGACACGCGCCGTGCTTTCATCGCAGCAGCCCCTACGCTTCACCTTCTCTCTCTCTCTCTCTCTCTCTCTCTCTCTCCACGAACGACCGAAGGCACCATGATCGTCATGATGAACGCGTCCGACAACCCGTGGATGGTCGCGCTGCTCGTCTTCGTGCAGGTCATCGTGCCGCTGCTGCAGTCGAACGCGGCCGACGAAGACGGCGACGCCGTCATCACAGTCGCGCTCATGTTTGTGCTCGCGCTCACGATCATCGCGTTCTTCAAGTTCTACGGCGTGATCCGCCAGATGGTGATCATGCGCGGCACGAGCCCGCACTTGACGTGGCGCGAGTTCATCCAAGAAGCACAGGCGCGCGACCGCCAGCGTCGCGAGGCCATGGCCTCGGCCAGCGCACGCGGCGCCACGGCCGCGCAGAATGCCGAGCAGTCGTTCAACGATATTATGCGCACGATCCAGGGCATGCCCATGGAAGAATTCAAGACGCCCGAGGAGATCCGCGAGGCGTCGATCCACGAGCTCAAGGACCGACTCAAGCGGCGCGGCGTCGAGTCTGCTGGCTGCGTCGAGCGCAGCGAACTCGTCAACTTGCTGGTCGACTTTCGCGGCGGCCCGACCAATAACGACACGTGCTGTATCTGCTGCGAAGAGTACCAGTCGGGCGATCTCATGCGCCTGCTCAAGCGCTGTAAGCACGAGTTCCACTTGGAGTGTCTGGACAAGTGGGCCTTCACGTCGGTCAACGCCGACCGCAAACCGGTCTGTCCGCTCTGCAACCAGTCGCTCGACTGAAAGGATCGAACGAGAGGGTGTCCCTCCAGCGCCCTGGATCTGTGTGGTGTGTTCGCCTGGGCGCCCCTCACGTCACAGGCAGCCAAGCGTTTCTATTTAAGTCGAGATGCATATTGCAGAAGCAAAGACGGATGCAGTTTACCTTCCACAGAGAGACTCGGACGAGCGCTCTTAAATACACACGGTCAAGGCTCGTGCTTCATCGGACACGGTCGGTGAGGAGAAGGAGGTCAACGCGTCTGCGGTTCCGGTGGAACAAGAGTGGAGCTAGGAAGAAAAGAGAACCCGTCACAGCGTATTATCATTAATGTCAAAAGCAGCCAACTACCAACGAGAGTTGTGAACCCCACTACAGTAGTCTCTCTTGTGTGTCCACGTCACTCAGTGGGCTTCGTTTGCTTTGACCGTGGTGCTCTCCCAATCACAACGCAAACTCCTTTGAGGTCGTGAGCGTGAGGCCCTTGGCTTTCATGTCCTCGAGGAACTTCTGCTCATATCGCAAAAAAAGAACCTCCTGCATGAGTCTCCGTTCCAGTGAGTCCAGCCGTGAAAGGAAAGAACTAAGCGTACCTCTCCCGCTGCCTCAAAGCCCGGCACGGGCGACGCGCAGTCGGTCAAGAGCACGAGATCGCCCAGTCGGTCCTGCGGCCACGCGTCCACGAGGTCGCGCACCGTGTAGTTGACGCAGTGCGAGAGGGCTTCGCCGCAGATCACGACCTTGTCGGCATGCTTGAGCACGTCCACGAGTCCCTGGTTGAGACTGCGCCAAAAAGCTCATGAGACGATCGTCCCTGCATAATCTTATCTACACTTTCTCGTACCTCGTGGAGGGATCATGCGGGAGCTCAAACTCGGCCCGCAGCGCCGAGTAGTGCTCCGTGAACGAGTTGCTGCCCTTCATGACGTACTGTATCTGCTTGAGCGAGTGCTTGGTCCAGTCGAGCGCCGCGGCGTGGACGTTCTCGACAATCGCGTGGCCGCGCGAGCCGATGATGCAGTGCTCGGGCCAGATGCAGAGCGTAAACTTGCCGCTCTTTTCGAGCGATCGCGTGTATGCGAGAGCGTAGTCGTGGATCTGCGGATCGCGCGGCTTCCATACGCCGTCGACAATGTCCTGCGCCGTGATCAGCGTGAACGGCGCGGGCGACTCGCCCTGCGCGTTCTCCCAGAAGACGCCGTGGGCCACGTGGTAGCGCTGATGCGAGTCGAGCGTCATCACGATCTGCGCGAGCTGCGCCTTGTGGGTCTGGATGAACGCCGCGATGCGCTCGGCGTCGTCGTTGGCCGTCGGGATTGCGAGCGAGCCGCCCGGGTGGAAGTCGACCTGCTGGTCGATCACGAACAGGCACAGCCCGCCCTTGGGGATCCCCGCCGCGTGCTTGGCCGCGAGCGTCACGTCCGCCATCCTACTGCTTGGCTGATTCTATTGTACGAATAGGATGTCGAGGGAAGGAAGGAGCCGATGCCGAATGATCTGCTGATCTCTGTTGGGAGATGCCAGTGTACCCACTCTTGATAGAGTTACAAACATAATTCATAACGACGTAAGGTTCCTAATGCATTCCCGTGTCATCGTGTGGTTATCCAGAAAGAGAGACCGAGATCAATGAGCGTGACGCGCCTCGCAACGACCGCGACGCGACGCCGCTGCTCGACGCTCGCGGGCCAAAGTGGCGCCGCCAGTCTCTACTCGTATGGCGTGGGTTACCTGGGCTCGCTGGGTACGGGCTCGTACGATGACGTCGCAGAGCCGACGCGTCTCGAGAGCACGACCGGGCTCGCGATCAAAGAGCTCTCGGCCGGCTGGGCCCACGCGGGCTTTGTGACGCAGGACGACCGTGCGTTCACGTACGGACGCACGCACTCGTTCAGAGATGTGATCCGCGCGACCAACATGCAGCGGGTCGCGCCGTGGCTGCTTTCGTCGCTCAACAATTTCACGCGCCGCGGCGGCATCGATACGCTGCTGCCCACGGAACTGGAGCTGCCCGAAGGCGAGCGCGTCAAGAAGATGGTGTGCTCGACGGCCCTGACGGTCCTGCTCACAGAGAGCGGCAAGCTCTTCACGCTCGGCGCGAACGCGTACGGGCAGTGTGGGAACGGCCAAGAAAGCGTGAGCGTCGCGCTGCCGCACCACGTCGTGCTGGGCGAGGGCGAAAGAGTCGTGGACGTCGCGGCCGGCTACCAGCACGGCCTGGCCGTGACCGAGGCCGGCAACGTCTTCTCGTGGGGCAAAGGCGAGCGTGGGCAATTGGGATTCGGCTCAGCAAACGTCATGTCGCCCCACGAGATCCTCGCGCTCAAGAACCACAAGGTCGTGCGCGTCGACGCCGGCTTCAACCACTCGACCGCGGTCACGAAAGACGGCGAGCTCTTTGTCTGGGGGAAGCTTCTGAATCCAAATGGCAAAGAAGACGGCGGCCAGGGCGACCAGGTGATTCCGCGGCTCATTAAGACTCGGGAGCCCATTCGGCTGCTGCAGTGCAGCCACTTCCACACGAGCTTCATCACGGGTGCGTTTGAGGTGTACTTTCTATCTACTGATGGGAGTAAGTGCTAATACTCTGTGCGGATGTATATATGCAGGTGACAATAAGCTCTGGCTCGTGGGGCGCACGCCATCGGGCCGCAAGGAACAGGACGAGCGGCTCGTGCGAATGTCGTCCGAGATGCACACGAACCCAATCCAGCTCTCCAACAACTGCCAAGAGCTTGACCTGAGTCAGGTCCACAAACTGGGCAAGGGCGTCGACAACATGACGCTGCTCACGCAGGACGGTCACGCCTTTGAGTGGACGTTTACCAACGGCATCCAGCGCGTCCCTGGCACGGCCGCACTGGGGAAGATCCTCTCGCTCGAGGGTGGCTTCCGCTACCGCCTCGTGTTAGCCAGCGACAAGTGACTTTCAACGACCGTAGAAAAGAATGTTTGATATACTATTCTCTGAGGTTTTGAGATTCGTTTCCTATCGTACATACAACTTAAATCTGACACTCGTCGGTTGCGACCAGCACGGGCGTGATGCGCCGGCGATGCGCGAGCTGCGAGTTGGGGCTCATTTCGAGAAGCTCACTCAGCGCGTCGTCCGGAAGCGACGCCAGCGACAATTGCTCTTCCGTGTCGTCGGCCTCGGCAAACGACTTGGTATCGAACGCGACAGTCTCACTGAACGCCTGAAGACTCTGCGGCTGCGCCTGCTGCTCCTGATCGAACGGCGCCGTGGGCGGATCATTCAGGTTGAGCGGACTCGCAAACGGCGAGGCCTCCCTGCTGCTGCTGCATTCGTCCTGGTCAAACGCGAGTTGCTTCTTGGTGGTTCGGGTGTGGGCCATCTCGCGGTCCAGCAGGTCGAGCAATTGCGTCGGATCATCGACGGCCCAGGCGCCACTCAGGTCCTCGCCTTCCGCCGCGTCGTTGGTCTCCACGCACCACTGGTACGAGACCTCGGCGATGTACTCGTCGTTCTTCATCTTCCCCGACTGTCTCCAGATATCCAAACACGTCACATTCTGGTTCCGCCGTGACCAGCTCTTGATCACGCCGCCGACGGCTTTGGCTGGCGTGACCGAGGCCACGGGTTCGGGGCTCATGGCTGCAGTGTCCTTTTGGAAAAAGTGGAGCGTGGCCTGCGCGTCCACGAGGGATCGCACCTTGGCCCACTTCTTGGTCATGTGGTCCAGCACGTCCGAGACCTTTTTCGTCGAGCTCAGCTTGAGCTCGACTTTCGGGTTGCAGCCGCAGCGTTCGACCATGGTTTTCGTCTGCGTGTCGCGCGGCACCATGCGGAGCTTGATGTAGATCTTCTTGCCTGACGTCTGCTGCGGCGTTTGACTCAGCGAGTCGTGCTTGTGCTTCTTCGAGGCGTTGCCCACCGTCGGCGTCACGAACGATGGCTGAGAGGAAAGTTCTCCATTGGAAGCGAGTGGTGGCAGCGGTGTGCCGTTTGTGAACGCGTGGTACAATTCCACCGACTCGCTGCGCGGACGCTTCTGGCCAGAGACAGAGAGAGGTTGCTCTGGCTGCTGTTTCGAGTGCTTCTTCTTCCGCACGACGGGGTGGTGCACGACCGGCGTCGCGTTGGCTTCGACGGGCGCCAATTGGTAGAGATACGACGGCAGACTCGAGTGTTCGAGCGCCTCTCGCAAGAGTCCTTCAAGGCTCGGCACTTCGTCAGCTTCGTCGTCAACCACAGCCGCGGATTTTGCCTTGCGCATTTGCCGGCGGCTACGCACGATCGACTGGAGCAGCTCCTGCGCGAGCGGCCTTTTCTGCACGTCCGCGGCGTCGTCAATCTGCTCCATCTCGTCTCGCTTGTGGGTATCGTCCAACAGCTTGTGCCAGCACCACAATGCGATGCGGATCTCGTCGGGGTTCAGCAGATCGATGTCATGGGGGGACACGACGTCCAGTAGGTCCGTAATCGCCTGTAGCATCGTGGTGTAAAACGCCTCGGCGTCGTGGCTCGTCTTGGTGAGCTTTTCGCTCACGGCGTCAAAGCGCTCGAGCAGCAGCGCCGCAAACTGCTCGGGCGTCGGCGTCGCGATCGACCACTTGGGTTTAAACACGAGGAAAAACACGTTCTGTTCGTGGTGCGTCCACTGCGTGAGCGCGGCCGAGAGCGTCGTGGACCGCAGCCGCCGGCGGCGCATGCGGTTCGTGGGCGTCGCCACTGCTTTTGTCAAGTCGTCGTGTGGGAAAGGAAAGGCAACACCCACAGTGTCTGGCTCGCCGGGTGTGAGTGTCGCGCCTGTCGGTTTCTTGCGCAGCGGGTGACTGGTCGCCGCCGACGGGGTGACGGATTTCGTAGCACTCGGAGTCTTGGGTGCCCTGGGCGAGGGCATTGCTGTCAAAATGGGCGACAGCTCGTCGGGAAACGCGGCCGCCGAGTCGGCCTTGTGGTCGTGCTGGGAGGCGGCCTCGTCCTCGTAGTCAAACGACGTCTCGCTGAGCATCGGGAACAGCGTGTGCACGTCGTGGTCAGCGTCGTCAAACGCGTGGGCGACGTGCTGGAGCGAGTCTTCCAACGACGCTGTTGAGTGCCTGGTTGACGCCAACGCGGATGGTGGCGGGGTGAGATCGTCGAGCCACATACCCGCGTCTAGCGGGATCTGCGAGCTTTCGTGGGGCATAGTACTCGGCGCTGTCCACGTTAACGAGAAGCTATGCGTGAGTGGTTGCCAACAACAATATTTTGTTGGAAATTACCAACTCACCTCGTTGGGTTGGAATATGAAGGCGAGCACACAGGCGTGGGAGAGTGGCCAATTTGACGAATGAGAAGAGCGGAGAGGTCGAACGGCGCGTTGGAAGTTGGCCGAAGCGCCGCGATCTACGCCTTTGTTGCTGTGTTGTGTTGGTCGTTGGTTTTCTCCGCGCACTCCCGCCCAACTCTCCTGTCTCGCGGGTTTTTGCCCATTCAAAGACCCAAACTTGAAGGGTCTAAGATCGTACTTAGCGGGTACTGCGCGCCAAAATTACGACGATTTTAATTTTCAACCAATCCAGAACAAGCAAGCATGGTTTTGACGAATCACTGAACATCAGTTAGCCTAACGTATACCAGTAAATCAAATGGCGGCATTTTGACCAGATGGGGAGAGATGGCGGGGAGGTCACTGATAGGAAAATATGCTTTTCTTATGCGTAGGCACTAAAACAGTAAGTCAGGCAGATGCTAAAGGCGGCTGCCCGTTCGTCCTGCAGGCTGCAGCTGAGATGCTGGTGGCTTACAACCACTTCTCACGCATGCTGTAGACGAAGCCCTCGGGCTTGAGCCACGCCTTGGGCTTGAACTGCGCAATCTCGTCGATGCGCGCCTTGATCTCTGGCGTGATCTTGTCAATGAACTCCATGGCCTTGAGGTTCTCGTCCAGCTGCGCAATGCTCGTGGCGCCCAAGATCACGGTCGAAACGTTTTCGTTCGACGCGACCCAGGCGATCGCGAGCTGCGCCATCGAGCAGCCAATTTCCTTGGCGATCTCCTCAAACTTGATGCACTTGGCAACCTTTTCGTCGAGGCCCTGCGTGAGCATGTTCTTGTAATCCGGCAGAGAGAGACGCGAGCCCTCGGGGATGCCCTTGTTGTACTTGCCCGTCAGCACACCCGATGCCAGAGGCGACCACGTCGTGAGGCCGTACTTGTACTTCTTGTACAGGTTGACGTAGTCGTAGTCGACGCGTGAGCGCTCGAGGATGTGGTACTGCGGCTGGTCCATGATCGGACGCGCGAGGTGAAGACGGTCAGCGATCTCGCAGGCCTCAATGATCTCGGCCGAACTCCACTCACTGGTGCCCCAGTAGAACGCCCAGCCCTGCGAGATGGTGAAGTTCATCGCGCGGACGATCTCCTCAATGGGCGTGCGCGGGTCCGGACGGTGGCAAAAGATGAGGTCGACGTAGCTCTGGTCAAAGCGCTTGAGCGCAGCCTTGGTACCTTCAATGATGTGCTTGCGGCTCAGGCCGCAGTTGTTCGGGCCGGGCTTGGTACCAAAGAAGATCTTGGTCGAGATCACCAGGTCCTCACGTGTCCACACACCGCGCTCCACGCCCATCTTGATCACCTGGCCCATGATTTCCTCCGACTTGCCAGCGGCGTAGGCCTCGGCGTTGTCGAAAAAGTTGATGCCGCTCTTGTAGGCGTGCTCCATGATGGGGTAGGCCTTCTCGACATCGAGCTGGTTGTCGAACGTGACCCACGAGCCGAACGAGAGCGTCGAGACGAGCAGGCCGCTGTCGCCGAGGAAGCGGTACTTCATGTTGTGCGCGGGGGCGGCCATGTTTGCAGGTTCTGACTTGCGAGCAGATTCCAGAATGCGCCAGCAACAAGATCTCGAGCCGCTCGAGTCGAGAGGCGAAAGCTTCGGTGGCGATCGGAGCTTGTCGCAAGCAACATGCAATACGTAATCATAATCTGTGGCCATCTTCAAGGTTATCCAGCTGCTTGGAGTGACATCATGTCACTCCTACGAGGTGTTCCTCCTCTCATGGTTACGCTTGACGTGGGGGGTTACACTCTTCAGTGTCTGGTCAAATCTGATCTGCTCGTGCACCATAAACTCCTTCCAGTAATCTTTCGCGCAACATAATATTTTCCCAGTCAGTTCGAATGGAACCACTTTTTTGAGGGCTTGGCAGAGAGGTCCTCTCAACGTTCCAAGTTTCTCCGCGCATCGCCCACAGAAACGCAGCGCAGCCGCGCGTTCGGTACGTACTGTACTGAAGTACCTGCACAATCCAACAAACGCACCTCGTCACGCGGGCACGCAACCAACGTTGGTTCGGTTCCAACGCCCACCATTCAGAACTGAACCAACAGACCACCATCCACCAAGAGAGAGCGTGAGAGAAGCCTAATCATGAGCATTAACGCGGCGTTCTCCATCTTCAAGCCCAACAGCAACTCGCTCTACCGTAACCTCTCCCATGCAGACGATGGCGACCAGACCCACCAGACGCAGAACCAGAACGACACCAAGTTCCGCGGCATCTCCGAGGACGTCGATGAGCTCGATGACGACGACGACCCCGGTCTGCGCGACGTGGACGACGATGTCGGTTTGCTGACCGACCAGGTCCGCGAGCTCACGGCCGAGAAGGCGGCGCTCGAGGCGCGACTGGAAAAAAGTGACGCGCGCGCGAAGCGGCTCGAGCGCGAGAAGAAAGCGTTGGTCGAGGCCCAGAAGATCAGCGCCGACCGCGAGCTCTCGGCGCTCGTGTCGGAACTCGCGGCTGAGAAGACGCAACTGCAGGCGGAGAACGCGGCCATGCAGCAGCAGATCGACGCGCTGACGAAAGAGATCGCAACAGCGAAAGAGAAAGCCGAGAGCGCAAGAGAAAAGGCCGAGGCGGTCGCAGCAGCGACAGAGAAAGCGAGAGAGGAGGCGAGAGCTGAGGCCGACGTGCTGAAAGCAGAGGCTGAAAAGACGAGAGCCGAGGCCGACGCGCTGAAAGCAGAGGCTGCAAGGACGAGAGCAGACGCGGACGAGCTGAAAGCAGAGGTCGAGAGCGCGAGAGAGGAGGCGGACAAGCTGAAAGCTGCGGCTGACTTGGCGCGAGCCGAGGCTGCGAAGTCTGGGGCCGAAGCAGAGACGGCGAGAGCGGAAGCAGAGGCAGCGAAAGCCGAGGCGGCGGCGGCAAAGGAAAACGAGAAGCCCGAGGTCGACGACGAGGTCGTGGAGCTCATCAATGAACTCACGGCCGAGCGCGACCGGCTGCTCAAGCACAACGAGAAGCTCGAACGCGAGAAAGACGAGCTTCAGCACCGCCACGACGAGCTCGAGTCGCAGCCGCGCGTGGACGACGAACTCGCGACGCTCGTGAGCGGCATGGCGACCAAGAACGAGCAGCTCCAGAAGCAGAACGACGAGCTCCAAGGCGAAATCGAGGAGGTCTACGATCTCATGGACCAAATGAACGACCACGTCGAGTCGCTCGAGCTGCACCAGCACTCACTGCTCGCGTACGTGAACAAGATCTACAACGACATGAAGAATCTCAAGCGCCGCGGCGTGTGGCAGAAGATCGAGTACGACAAGGAGCGGCAGCTGCTGGTCGAGGAGCTGTACCAGTGGAAGCGCCAGACCGAGCAGCTCAAGGCCACGGAAAAGGACGCGCTCGCGGCAGCCCAGGCCACGGCCGCGTGGGAGGCCGCGTGTCTGAACCAGACCATCGAGCAGCTCCAGGGCGAAATCCTCGTGGCCAAGACCGAACTCGACGAAGCGAAGGAAGAACTGTCGCGACGTGGCGGCAGCGCCGAGGAAGCCGCTGAGACGGAGCAAATGCTCGAGGCTCTGCAGGAGCTGGCGCTGGATCTCAAGAACCAAGTGGACGAGAGCCACGCCGAACTGGACGAGCAGAAAGAGGCCGCTGCGCAAGAGATCAAGGAGCTGCAAGACGCGGTACGAGAGATGAAGCAGCGGGCGATCAAAGACGCCGTCGCGCACGACAAGGAGAGGCACCAGCTCATGGAGGAGCTGCTCATGTGGAAGAACCGCGCGCTGGAAGGACAGTCTGAGTCGAGTGCGACGCTGAGCGCGACGTCGACCGACGAGGGAGTCCGTGACGAGCAACCCACGGACGAGAGTGACAACCAGGCGGAGCACGATGCGCTGGCGAAAGTAGCCGCGGCAAAGAAGAACAAGGACGGCGCGGTGGAGGAAGAGAGATCGCGTGCACTGGAATCAGCCAACCAACTCAACACCATCACGGAAGAAAGTGAGGGTAGTAACCACGCGACCAAGCACTTGGAAGACGCCGCCAACCAAGTGGATTCGCCCGGCAAGGCGCCTGGACTGAGCATCACCGACCTGTTGGAAGACGACGAGGACGACGATGACAAGGACGTTTGTGCGGAGCCGCTGTCGTCGCCTAAGGAGGACGAGTCGTTCTTCAGCAGTATGCTGCGGTCCTTTTCGTTCCGAGCTCGCGCTGAATCCACTTCTTCCTCGGCACCGAGCCAGGAGCCAGAGCCAGCGCCGCTCGCACGGTCCCGCGCCGACTCGGCGACGTCCCTCTCTCGGTCGCGCACCGAGTCATCGGCGTCGACGACCTCGAATCCGTCGGCCACGAAGCGCAAGGTCAAGGCGACGCCGCCGCCACCAGTCACGCAGTACACGCGCAACGACTTTCTGCGGCAGCAAGAACCGCTGCGGATGAACTCGTTCAAGCACTTTTTGTGAGCATAGCGAAATCGTATTTACACACACCACACACACTGTAAGCGCTCGCCCTTGGCACCATGAGTAATGTTAATCGTAAGGGGAACACGTCGTTGCAGTCTTGTTAGCACTTTTGTACTTTCTATCCCAGGAATGGGCGGGAAGCGTCGTCACGTGCTTACGTCCACTTGGAACGCATGCCGATGATGCGCTGGTCGTACTGCGGGATGTTGATCGGCACAAACTGCACGGCCTCATCGATCTTGGCCTTGATCTCGGGCGTGATCAGGTCCACGTACTCCATGGCCTTGAGGTTCTCGTCAAGCTGCGCAATGCTCGTGGCGCCCAAGATGACGGTCGAGACGCGCTCGTTCGCGACGACCCACGCGATCGAAAGCTGCGCGAGCGTGATGCCGAGCTCCTTGGCGATGGGCTCGAGCCGGATGACCTTCTCGACCTTCTCCTGGAGACCGGGCGACAGGAAGGCGCCGAAGCCCTCGAGCGAGAGCCGCGAGCCCTCCGGGATGCCCTTGTTGTACTTGCCCGTGAGAATACCCACAGCGAGCGGCGAAAACGTCGTGAGGCCGTACTTGTACTTCTTGTACAGGTTGACAAAGTTGTAGTCCACACGCGAGCGCTCGAGGATGTTGTACTGCGGCTGGTCCATCATGGGGCGGTGCAGACCGAGGCGGTCAGCGATCTCACAGGCCTCGATAATGTCGTGCGAGTGCCACTCGCTCGTGCCCCAGTAGAACGCCTTGCCCTGGTCCACGAGCCAGCTCATGGCGCGCACGGTCTCCTCAATGGGCGTGAGCGCGTCCGGGCGGTGGCAGAAGATGAGGTCGACGTAGTCCTGGTTGAGGCGCTTGAGCGACGCGAGCGCGCCCTCAATGACGTGCTTGCGGCTCAGGCCCTTGCTGTTGGGCTTGTCGCACGTGCCAAAGTAGATCTTGGTCGAGATCACCAGGTCCTCACGGGTCCACACACCGCGCTCCACGCCCATCTTGATCACCTCGCCCATGATCTCCTCCGACTTGCCGTTGGCGTAGCCTTCGGCGTTGTCGAAAAAGTTGATGCCGTTCTTGTACGCGTGCACGAGAATGTCGTAGGCCTTTTCGATGTCGAGCTGCGTGTCGAACGTGACCCACGAGCCGAACGAGAGCGTCGAGACGAGCAGGCCCGTGTTGCCGAGGAAGCGGTACTTCATCTTGTGCGTGGGGGCGGCGGCGGCCATAGTGATACTGAGGGAGGGAGGGAGGGAGGGAGCGATGGAGGAGACTCGGGGGTGCGTGGCAAATTCGCGAATGAAGAGGAAGTGGTGAAGCCTACCGTCGGAGGGGAATCCCAGCGAAAAGATCCACCACCCAAAAGCCAACCAGACGAGACCCTAATCAGGTGTTTTACGCCGCACTCGTCAGGACCTTATGATAAGGTATCTCCCCAGCTGGGAAGACCGAAAAGGAATTGAGACTCATCCCATCCGATACAGAATGATGGTCAGATTCGAAGAGATCCCTCGATATAATGACATGCAGCTATGTGTATCCCAAGCAGCTCTTTCACAGCTCACAACCACTTGGAGCGAAGGGCAATGACATTCACACTGTTACAACGGGAGTGCGGCCGCTCTTCTACAGCTCACAACCACTTGGAGCGAAGCGCGATAATGCGCTCCTCGTACTGCGGCAAGTTGACCGGCTTGAACTGCACAATCTCGTCGATCTTGGCCTTGACCTCGGGCGTGATCTTGTCGACAAGCTCAATGGCCTTGAGGTTCTCGTCCAGCTGCGCAATGCTCGTGGCGCCAAGGATGACGGTCGAGACGTGTTCGTTGGACGCGACCCAGGCGATCGCAAGCTGCGCGAGCGTGATGCCCACTTCCTTGGCGACGGCTTCGAGCTTGACGACCTTGGCGATCTTCTCGTCGAGGCCACTGGACAACATGTTCTTGTACATCTCGATCGACAGGCGCGAGCCCTCCGGGATGCCCTTGTTGTACTTGCCCGTGAGGATGCCCGACGCCAGAGGCGACCACGTCGTGAGACCGTACTTGTACTTCTTGTACAAGTTAACGTAGTTGTAGTCGACGCGCGAGCGCTCGAGGATGTGGTACTGCGGCTGGTCCATGATCGGACGGTGCAGACCGAGGCGGTCGGCAATCTCACAGGCCTCGATAATGTCGCCCGAGTGCCACTCGCTCGTGCCCCAGTAGAACGCCTTGCCCTGGTCGATGAGCCAGCTCATGGCGCGCACAGTCTCCTCAATGGGCGTGCGCGGGTCCGGGCGGTGGCAGAAGATGAGGTCAACGTAGTCCATGTCCAGACGCTGAAGCGCCGAGTTAGTTCCCTCGATAATGTGCTTGCGGCTGAGGCCGACAAAGTTGGGACCCGGTCGCGTGCCAATGAAGATCTTGGTCGAGATCACCAGGTCCTCACGGGTCCACACACCGCGCTCCACGCCGGCCTTGACGACCTTGCCCATGATCTCCTCCGACTTGCCGCCGGCGTAGGCCTCGGCGTTGTCGAAAAAGTTGACGCCGTTCTTGTAGGCGTGCTCCATGATGGAGTAGGCCTTCTCGAAGTCGAGCTGCGCATCGAACGTGACCCAGGAGCCGAACGAGAGCGTCGAGACAAGCAGGCCGCTGTTGCCAAGGAAGCGGTACTTCATCTTGTGCGTGGGGGCGGGGGCGGCCATAGTGGCAGAGGTGCAGAGGGCGAAGAAATGGAAGTGGCGAAGGCCGATGAATTCGAAGAAGGCCGATGAATTCGAAGAATGAGCGAATGTGAGCCCGTGCTGTTGAGTGGCGAGATCTTTTCTCTCTTGATGATGCGATCGAAATTGTTAGCATATAGGGTTACACTGTGTAACCGAACCTAAGCAGAACTTCAACATGGACAAGCGGATCTGGAGATTCGACTGCCCCCACCAAGCGACGCACACATGCGAAAAGCCATCCACGCCCCCCTCACTCGTTCTGCTGTGCTACTGCAATGGTTTGGCTCCAACTGGAGTGAATGCAATATGCTGACCAAATATAGCCGCTGCATCTGAGTCGATCGATCCTCCGGTTCTGACCCTCGCGCGTCAAGCTGAGAACCAGACTGCGAAGACCGATCTCGCGTGAGAGCACTGGGCTTCCGACCCGGCGGCGCCGCCGTCAGATTGGGCATTTGACCGCGCACCGATCGGACCCCTTCAAGAGCGAGCCAGTTAGTCAACTATGTACACGACCAAGGTGCTCAACAAGAACATTGCCGGCAGCTACCTCACGATCGGCGATCCGTACCGCGACCCACACCTCATCGACGGCAAGAATGGACGCCACAAGGGCAAGCAGCTCATGACCGTGCCAGCCAAGAACACGTGCAATGGCGCCGGGTACTTTGACAAGAAGACCTACTCGTCCGACCCGCTCCAGGACAAGACCATGTATCTCAAAACCGAACCTATGGACAAGCGCAAGTCGGGCTTTGGCTCCAAGGACGCGAGTCGCCGCGACGAGTTCATGAGTCATGTGCGCACGGAGCAGTATCGCGAGACGCTGGTCAAGGAGATGGAGATCGTGGACAAGCAGAAAGACGCCCAGGGCGACGCGGCCTTTGAGGAACTCGAGGCGTTGAACGCGCAGCACAAGTTCCCGGAGGGCCTTTCGGAGACCAAGTACCTCTATGACATTGGGCGCACGCAGACGACCGAGTTCAACCAGAAGTCGCACCGCGACACGTTCTACACGATGCGCGTGGGCAACTCGCAGTACAAGCGCAACAACGGACCGTTCATGCTCACGTCCGAGCTCATAGGCCAGGGCGCCGACGACGTCTCGAACAATCGACCGACGCCCAAGGGCGCGAGCACGAAACAGTTTTACGACCGCAGCCATCTCCACGGCGGCGGTCAGTGAGAAGAGCGCCTTCAGTCGAAGTATCATTTGATCAATTATAATCTCACTTTATATTATTACCTCGTGATACTGACATGAGATTGTCCTGGATACAGTATCGAGCATCAGAGGTTTCTCGTCATGTTGACACGAGTTCCCGAAGCTCCCACATCAAGAGGTCACTAAACTCCCCCCGACGATCTCGCAGCATGAAGCACCAACGCCGCTTCGGCTCGGGCGACGCCAACGACACCGAAGAGACCGCAAAGCTGGCGACATCGTCAGCGGCGCCTCGCCAGCGCGTGCCGCGTGCGGGCGCACACTCCGCCTCGCGGAGCGGCGGCGGGCTGCTGCGCGCGCCGCTCTTTCTGCTCATGGTTGCGTTTTTCGCGGTCGGCATCGTGTACCACGTGTACCAGTTCTCGCTCTCAATGCCGCAGTATGCGCCGCTGCGCGAGCCATTCTACAACAAGACCATGGTCGAGTTCTCGACCAAGTTTGGTGCGTGAGGGGGACGCGGGTGCCGCTCCTCATACTCATCGGTACTGACGATAGAGTGTCATGACTGCTCTTAGGCCCGTTCACGTTGGAGCTGTTTCCGGAGCACGCGCCGAAGTCGGTGGCCAACTTTCTGAAGCTCGTTGAGAAGGGCTACTACGCGGACAAGGCCGGCTTCTACCGCAATGAGCCGGGCTTTCTGCTTCAGGGCGGCGCGTTCCTCTTTGACAAGCCGCCGCCGTTTGCCAACGTTCCCGTCGAATACAGGTCCGTGCCTTTTCCTGTCGCTAGGGACGGATGCATTGTTCTCATCCTTCTCTATTGTGTTCGTGTAGTCTTCCCAGTACCGAGCGCATGGTCGTCGTGGCGCGTGGCCAGAAACCCGACTCGGGCAACGCCGAGTTTGCCATCATGCTGACCGACAACTGTGCGTACTTTCTATATGATTATGATTCCCATGAGATCTAAACTGATCTCTACGAATGATGTATAAATGAACAGCTATCATGAACCGACCCGAGGGCAGCAGCCCTGGGTACACGGCGTTTGCGCGCGTCGTGCGCGGGTGGCACACGATCCAGTACATCTCCAAGCGGCTGCGCGAGGGCTTCCTCACCAAGGACGATGTCGACCGCCAGGTCCTGTTCGACAAGGTCCAGCTGGTGGAGCACCTCACGAACGACAATGCCGAAGCGAAGCGCCGCATTGAAGAGCTCATGTACGGCATTGAGACCAAGCACGCGATCACGATCGTCTCGGAGCTCGACTGCCCGCAGACACGCGAGTTGCAAACGCTCTTTCACGACCTCAAGGCTGTGACCCGCATTGAGGAGATTGGCTACTCGCCGGCGCATCCGTACGAGCACGAGGCCATGCGTGCGATTGCCGGCACGGCCATGCTGCCACTCGTCTACGTGAACCAGAAGCTCGTGGGCGGCTACGACGAGATCAAGCGGCTCGAGCAGACCAAGTCGCTCGCCAAGATGCTAGAAAAGGCCGGCGCGCTGGCCGAGGGCGTGGCCATGGATGCGATCCAGCGATACCCACTGGTCGTGTTCAGCAAGTCGTACTGTCCGTACTGCAAAAAGGCCAAGGGCCTGCTCGCCAACCTGGGCGCGACGCCGCAGGTCTTTGAGCTCGACCTGCGCGACGACGGTGCCGCCATCCAGGACTTTCTCTTTGGCTACACGGGCCAGGCGACCGTGCCCAACGTGTTTATCAAGGGCAAGAGCATTGGCGGCGCGGACAAGACGGCCGAGATGCACAAGAGCGGCGAGCTGCTCGCGCGACTCAAGTCGGCCGGCGCGATCCGGGGTTGAGTCAGAGGTGCTTGGGTTTCTTATTCCGATCCCATCATCATGTCTGTGAGTACAGAGCTGCAACGAGATCTTGCTTGCCGTGCTGGATCCTCTCACCGTCATTCACATACAGCAGTACTGTATTTGATGATAGAATCCAGCCAAAATACAGAATCCAATTGTGGAAATTCCATAATCAGCTTGTGTGGTCCACACCACCCACTCTAAACTGGGGGAAAGTTGCCCACGCAAAATTGACGGGAGAAGAGAAAGCAGCATGCTGCTGGCGGCGTATCTGGACCTCGTGGCGGGCGCGCTCGCGGCCAAGAACGGCCAGTCGCTCGCAGAGCTGCTCTCGGTGTCGCGCGGCCGCGCGGCCGTGGAGCTCGCGTCGCTCTCGGTGGACCACATTGCCTCGATTTGCGGGAGCAAGCTCGCGCGGTTCCCGGCATTCCTCGACGTCGTCTCGGGGCTCGTGCAGGCGCGCAAGCACCTCGCGGACGGGGCGTTCGGAGAGGCCTACGCGTGCCAGATCGGCTCGGTCATCAAGTTTATGGAGATTTTCCGTGGCGAGACCAACTGGGTCGTGCCGTTTCTCCACGTGCTCACGCTCGACACGCGACTCATCGCTGCCCGCGTGCGTCCTGCGCTATATGGTTAATTTCTGTGCAACGAATGGCTCATGCGTTCCGTGTACCACAGGCGGACCGCACGGCATCGGATGAAGCAGGCGACGAAGTCACCGACAGTCTGCGCAGCGCTGAGCAGCACCTGAAGAAAGGGTTCTCCATGGCCGCCAACGACCGCGCGCCGCCCGAGCACAACAAGAAGCTCGGCTCGCTGTTTATCGTGAACCAGCTCTTCAAAATCTACTTCAAGCTCAATATGATCCACCTGTGCCGCAATCTGATTCGCGCCGTCGAAGGCCCCGCGTTCCCGTCGTTTGACCTCTTCACCAAGAGTGACAAGGTCACGTACCAGTACTACGTCGGCCGCATTTCCATGTTTGAGGACCAGTACCACAAGGCTGAAAAGTGTCTCGACTATGCCTGGAAGCACTGCCACAAAGACAACATGCGCAACAAGCGGTGCGTGAGAACGCGTGGCGCACTCTGTGGATCTCCAGGACTAAACTACTGGGTGCCTTTTGATATCACAGCATGATCCTGCGCTTCCTCGTGCCGGTCAAGCTGCTGTTGGGCGTGATGCCGTCACCTCAGCTCATGCAAACGTACCAGCTTGACGAGTACTCGGGGCTCACGGAGGCGATCCGCGATGGCAATCTGCTGCGTTTCAACGAATACCTCGACCAGTACCAGGACAAGTTCATCCAGCAGGGCGTGTACCTGCTGATTGAAAAGCTGCGACTCATTGTGCTTCGCAACCTCTTCAAGAAAGTGTGCGTTGTCGTCGTACATCCTCCCATATTGATCTGATTGACGTCGTTGCTGACGGTCCATTTTTGTAATTTCTACAGATACCTCATCCGCCAGAGCCACCAGCTTCGCTTCCGAGACTTTGAAGCGGCACTGGAGGGCATCACGGGCCAGCCCACAGACATGGACGAGATTGAGTGCATTCTCGCCAACCTCATCTTCAAGGGTTACATGAAGGGCTACATGTCGCACCAGAAGAAAGTGCTCGTCGTGAGTAAGGCCCAGCCGTTCCCGCAGATCACTGACGTCTCCAGTTAGAGACGAAGTCGTTGCACAACCTCGTGTCTCAATCAGCACAAAAAAGACCAGCTACACATTCATCCCAGCCGCCATTTTGGGTTGTTTGGGTATCATTGACGGACCATCGTACGCAGCATCGCCTCCAGCTCGGCGCGGCGTGCGCGCTTGTAGTCGTCCACCAATTCCTCTTTTGATCTGCCTTTGGTCTCGGAAGCTCCCACCAGCTTCAGCAGAGACGCCGACTTGACTTCCTTCGGAACATGCGGCGGTGGATATTGCGTGTGTGTTCTCTTGGGTGTCTGTGATCCAGCGCCCAGACTTGCGCTTGCTGGATGGCGAGGACTATCCTGCTTGTCGTTACCAGGCGGAGTCACCAGTGTTGGATGGGCGGTTGGGCGCTGGCGCACAGATTCCGATTCCGGTGCTACTGGAATGGGTCGGGGTAAATGGGTAGATTCCTTAACGCCTCCTGCTTTCGAAGCGGCGTTCTCTTGGGCGGGAGGATTGGAACTGATTCGAACCGGCGGAGGCACGACCACAAGATTCTTTCGCAGCACTCGCTCCACCGCCCAGGATCGTGTCACTATGGCGGATTTCCCTGTGAAGAAGGCGTTCGTTAGGTGCCCCGGCCTCCAAGGCACGGCAACAGTGCTCGTAGGCGTACCGACTGGTGCTGGGTCGCTTCCGTTATTCGTACTGTGGGTGGTGTCAGCCTTCTCGATCTTTGAAAGGCTACTACTGCCTTTTGTGTTTTGCGCCTCGAGCTCCTGGAAAGAGTACCAAAACACCAGCGTATCAGTTAACTGGTCAGTCGGACGCCACGTCGGGAAGAATCTACCGCTTCGAGCATCCAGTTGAGGCGAGCTTCTTTGTCTTGCAGACGATTCACCAGCGTCGAATATTCCTTCTCCTCTGTGGAAATCGTGTTTCTATCGTCTTCACGGTCGTCTTTGTGGCCTGGATGTGGTCGAGGCGGTGGCTGCGGCGTCAATGGCAGCATCCGCGAGGCCCCATTCATGCCACTTGCTGCGATCGATTTGGATACGGTCTCTTCCTCGGAAAAGGGTCGCTGGCCAGAGGCGAGAATCTGCTTGGCTGCTTGACGCTGTGGTGACGGATCGGTGCCCACCGCAGCGCTTGGCTTTTTTGGCGGCTTACCGCTCAGACGATCTCCACTGGGATGAAACAGATTCCCGTTAGTGTGTGGGAAAATACCAGCGCCTTGTTGATTGATAACACGTACCGTTCCATCAGCCGATTTCGCTCCGAGTGCATAAGCAACTCTTTGAGCCGTCGATTCTCCTCCAGTAACGCGGCGTTCGCGACTGCCGCACTGTTGTTGTCCGCAATCTCCTGGTTGCGACGATGCGCCCTCTTGAGCAGATCACGGAGGCGATGAACTTCCATCTGACGACACCCAGTGCATCAGTACCATTGAACCGATTCCATCAGACATGCAGTACCCACCCGCATGGTGTGGATCTGGTTCTCGTAGTATACGCGCTGCTCGCCCACAAGCGGCTCATTGGCGACTATTTTCCGGCGCAACGGGCGGCATCGCAGAGACTTGAGTCGCTCGGCAAAGCGAAGCGTCGCAAAGCTCTCCTCGAGGCTTTCTCGCGCAGGGCTGATCGTCACGATGAATGCCGTTCGTCCCTGGCCTTGTAGACAGCTTTGAAGTAAGCGCGTGAGTACAGAATCACGGTACGGGACGTGGGGACGCTCTTTCTGCGTCAGTGCGAGTACGCAGTTTGTCAGTGCCGAAAGGCTTTTGTTGATAGACGACAGCTCGGTCGCGTATCGATCACTCAGATCGCTTCCGTTGACGTGCCATTTCTCAGATCCCCTGGGAGAAGAAGGCGTGAGCATCTCAATCACAGTGTGCGCAATCAAGAGAAGCGAGTAACTCACGCTAGGTCGACGAAGAACAGCCGGGAGAGTCGGCTTTTTGTTGGCCCTGCGTTTGGACCAGGTTGAGTTGACTGTGGGCGTTTGGGACTGGTCGATCCTTTCACAGGGACTGACAGCGAGGTGGATTCTGCAACGTTCTTCCGTAAGGTGACTTGGAATATTGAGTGGCCTCGGCTCGAATGCTGGTTGTACAGGTTGTCGCGGACCTCACGGTTCATGGAGCCCTGCAAACAAGAGATCAGTCAGTCCTTACCATATCTTCCCTGACAACAGGAACTTGCTGAAGGTACCTCCCGAAACGCGCGCAGCATTTCCGCACGCGAACTGATTCGTCTCGATGTGAGACCGTCGACAAAAACCGTTCCATCTAGCTTCTGGCGGACGTGAAGACTCGGCGCCTCTTTTGTCGGTTGTGGACGATTCCATCCACTGCGCGTATCGTGGGGGTTGCGATGTGTTGAAGCTGACGCGTTGAGAGCAGAGCCACCATCGTCGGCCGACATAATGTCGTAGATTCTTTCGTTGTAGATCTGTCAATACAGTCTCAGATTTGATAGACCTGATCGCTAGTTACACGATCCACTCACCTCAACGAAGGAGCAGTACACAGTAAAAGAGATGCCTGGTCCATCGCCCGACGCCTGTTGATCGATCTGGTCGAAGAGCCTCTGAATCCCGCGCGGGACGACGCCGTACTTTTCACTCATCGTGAACGACCCATCAGCACAATTGTTGATTTCAAGCATGTCGCCGCGGTGAGGAAGACCACTCATTGCTGCAGAGAGCCCAAGTGTGAGTCTGCCAGCAATCGCGAATTCACATGTAATCAGCGATGCGTACTGTGGGTCTTGCCAGTTCCGGTTTGACCGCTGCGAGCAGTTAGTAAACAGCACCGTTAGCATTGTCGGAACTAATGAAACAGTCAAACTCACTCACTAGGCAAACACACTGCAGTCGAATCCAGCTATCAAGCCGTCGATGCAATCTCCCAATGGGACACAAAGATGGTCAATGATGCAATAATCGCCGGAAGTATGAAGGCAAACATGAACTCACCTTCGACACTGTGGAATACTTCATCTTGCGTGGCACCACCACTAAACACAGCATCGGCAAGGAGCGTTTTGATCTGCCCGTTCTTTTCCCACGTCACGCTCTTTTCGTGCACGGATAATGCGCTCTCTGTTGGCGAAATCGCGACGCCAAACGGTGAGGATTCACCACCGTGCTGTCGCTGCCGTCCAGAAGCCCCGTCATCATCGTCCTCACACGTTCCACGTGGGGTCGACCATGACTGTTCACTCTTCTGCAGTGGGCGAACGCGCACCACGACTTTGAGCTTTTCTTCATCTGCCAAAAGCTCAGGATCGTCGTTCGGTTTTCTCAGTGTACCCTCTTCCCCATCACCAGCTTCGCTTCGAAGTCGGGAGTCCTTCTTCGGTGACCGACTGTTTTCTTGAAGATGCAGCGATGCGTCGGTGCTTCTCATTGCATGCCGTTCGGCGTCGTATCGCTCGCCAAACCACACCTGCATCGACTCACTTTAAATAGCATTTCAAAATGAGCGGATTGAAGCAAATCGTACGCGTCATTATTTGGTACCACCCGTCGACTTCCTGATTTGTGCTGCTCGTGTGTGTTCCGGATGAAAATGGAGTTCGCTCCCTCGCAGCATCTTCGTTACCTATGACAAGGAACACGAACCTCGGTTAGCTTCGTGAACCATCGCTTGAGCACCACTAGCACACAGTCCATTCGTACACAACAACCACTGAGAGTGACTTTCTTGCCACTGCCGAGCGTCCTCAAATCCCGCAGTAGGCCTTCGAGCGATGACAAGCGAGGCGGCGTCTCCTTTGCTCCGATTTGCCGCACAAGCGTCGACAGCACTCGAATGACCAGCTCATCAAACGCACGTGGGTCTGAGAGCATCGCCGCAGACACAACTACATAGTCCTGCTCGGAATGCAACATGTGCGACTGAAACAACTCCTTTTCTGAAGAATACATGAAAGCAACGATACGTGAGTACCGCTGACCTGGAAATCCCGACATATACCCCCATTCCTACCTCGAGCGTCAAACTCCTCTTTGGCCGACGCTGCGATCCGCTGAAACGCCTTCAGTGCCTCAATGTCTTCCACACCTGTCGCGCTATTTTCTATGCACTCGAGTGCCTTGCGAATGCGAATGCGGTCGAACACAAGCGACTCGTTGGAGGGGTCTTCGACCCACGGCTGGTGGAATCGCTCGCAGGTCGCTTTCAGACATAGCTTTGGCACTTCGAGCAGCGGCCGCAGGAGAACGATAGACTCGTGACCCCTCTCAGCTGGAATAAGTTCCTTCTTCGCGGCCATACCTGCGAGCCCACTGATGCCGCTTGCACGACCTAATCGAAAGAGCACGGTCTCGAGCTGGTCACCGAGGTTGTGGGCGACAAAGAGGCACTTGACGTTGTGCGCTCGGCACGCATCCGCGAGTCGTTGGTACCGAAACGACCGCGCTTCCTCCTGCAGCTTGCTCTTGCGTGGCGTGCCATTGCGACCGCGACGTGGATCGTCTTTTTGTTCCCAGTTGCACTCCATAGTGACGTGCCGAACGCTCCATTTACTGGATGCGATGTCGCCAACGTACCGTGCCTCCTCGCCACTCTCCACGCGCAGTCGGTGGTCGACCGTGATAGCGAGCAACGGTGTCTGGACGTTGTGCGCGTCGAGAAATTCCTTCAGAAGCAGCATCAATGCCATGCTGTCGGCGCCACCGGACAAGGCCACGGCGACGGGGAACGACTGAGGCAATCGTGCAATCCAGTCGCTATTACTTGAAGTCGAGTTGGGGTTTTCCTTGCGCTGGTAGAGTTCGTGGAGAGTCTCTTCGGACACGCCAACCTCACGGAGATGGTGCGCGAACTCGCTTGCCGTCACGGCGCTGTAGCGAGAATCGGTCGAGAACGTCCGTCTCGCAGCGAGGAGCGAGTGTAGACCATGTCCAGTACTTTCAGTAGTCGCCCCCTTGTGGTGGTGACCGCGGGTGGCGCTGAGAGACCGCGGTAGCAAGGCGAGTTGTCGCCATCGGAGCATCTTGTCGGACCCTCTTTTGGTGGGCGCGAGATACCTTCGATCCAAATATTGTGACCTATGTTGCTTTAGTGACATGTCACTGTTGAAGTAGGTCAATCTAACGGGGGTGTAGCCATCTTTGTCAACCTCGCCCATGACGTCGAGGACGAGATAGATTCACTTACGTGATAGTTGGTGGCTGCATCGCGCCACCTGCAAGAACGAGAAAGCGAGCGTCAGTGACTGCGTCAGTTGCGCTTTGCGGGATCCCTGAGTGTGATTCGTAGGACGCCATGGTGGACGAGCTTGTCAAGCAGCAAGTGGAGCTGCTCGCGCAGCAGAAAGCCAAGAGCGACCGCATCCACGAGCTTCTCAATGGTGCAGTGTCACCGCCCAAATGCAGTTGTCGATGGCGCTGACTTGGTGGCGGTTTTATTGTTGACAGGACCGGGCGGCTTCAATGAGCACTCGCGCAAGACGTGCAAGAATCTAGAGGCAGCGATCACCGCCTCGAAGCGGCCGGGCTTCTTCAGCTACTACGAGCCGCCTGACCAAGTCAAGACATTAGTGAGAGGCGGTGAAGTGGAGCGACTGCAAGACCAAGTGGTTTCCCTTCAAAAGCAGATCGACCAGCTCTCGGGGAAGATTGACGACCACGCTCAGATTATGCTTGGTGGCATGGCTACCGGTCTGCATGGTGAAGCCCATACATCAAGTAGCCCCACAGTGCACAACATGAAGCAGTGGTTCACGACCTACGGCAGGCCGAAGCAAGAGACCAGTGACTCGTACACGAGCTTCTCGCCCGACAAAAAAGTGTACGGCGGCACGTCTCACTACTCGGCGTTCCGCTCGCAGGCGAGCACCATGAAGAAGGGAAGGCTCACAAAGTGATTGTTTGTCAAGAATATTTAACGCATTCTGTGTGTGTGTGTGTCTGTTTTGCATGGTGTTGTCGCTGTGGGTAGGTGGATGAGAGAGCTTTGCATCAGCGCGCATATCCATTCGCTCGCTGGGCGACATCACGCGCAGGCATCTTCACGCCAACTCGCTTAGAACGACTTGTACTTGCCGAGCGCCTCGACGTTGCGGAAGTCCTTGCCGGCGTAGCGGGCCTTGTCGCCGAGCTCCTCCTCAATGCGGAGCAGCTGGTTGTACTTGGCGAGACGCTCCGAGCGGCACGGCGCGCCCGTCTTGATCTGGCCGGCGCTCAGACCGACGGCAAGATCAGCAATAAAAGAGTCCTCGGTCTCGCCACTGCGGTGCGAGGTCATGATGCCCCAGCCGGCCTTCTTGGCCATGGTCACGGCCTCGATACTCTCCGTCACACTGCCAATCTGGTTCACCTTGAGCAGCAGCGCATTGCAGGCGTTCGTCTCGATGGCGCGCGCGACACGGGTCGGGTTCGTGACCGTAAGGTCGTCACCAACAATCTGGACGTCCTTGCCGACGCGGGCCGTGAACTTGATCCACGAGGCCCAGTCCTCCTGGTCGAACGGGTCCTCAATCGACACGATCGGGCTCGTGCCCTTGCATTTGGCAATGAAG
The DNA here is from genome assembly GCA_023335935.1 of Pythium phragmiticola. Taxonomy (NCBI): domain Eukaryota; phylum Oomycota; class Peronosporomycetes; order Pythiales; family Pythiaceae; genus Pythium; species Pythium phragmiticola. Next base: position 40,294 of record JAADWA010000040.1, on the reverse strand, counting down.
CTCTCGTACAGCTCAATGAGCGAGTCGACCGGGATCTTGTCCTTGTCGGCAGCGTTGGTGTTCTTGAAGTCCAAGTTGTAACGGCCGTCTTCCTTGCCCGTGTAAAACTCCGAGGCCGCAACGTCCATGCCGAGCTGGACCTTGTCCGCGTAGCCCGCGTTCTTGATGGCCTCCTCAATGAGGTCGAGCGCCTCGCTGTTCTCCTGGATGTTGGGCGCAAAGCCGCCTTCGTCACCGACCGCCGTGGCGTCGAGACCGTAGCGGCCCTTGATCACCTTCTTCAAGTTGTGGTAGACCTCGCAGCCAATCTGCATGGCCTCGGAAAAGCTGGCGGCGCCGACCGGCAGGATCATGAACTCCTGCATGGCGAGCTTGTTGCCGGCGTGGGAGCCGCCGTTGATGATGTTGAACGACGGCACGGGCATGCACGGCGTCGGGTTGCCGGCGAGGTCGGCAATGTGCTGCCACAGCGGCACCTTGCGCGCGGCGGCGCCGGCCTTGCAGACCGCGAGCGAGACGGCGAGAATCGCGTTGGCGCCGAGCTTCTTCTTGCACCAGCCCCACTCGTTCTGGGTGCCGTCGAGCGTCTCGACCATGTACTTGTCGAGCTCACTCTGCTCCGTCTCGTTCTTGCCAATGAGGGCCGGCGCGATAATGTCGTTGACGTTGGCAATGGCCTTCTGGACACCCTTGCCCATGTAGGCGGCGCCGCCGTCGCGCAGCTCGAGCGCCTCGAACTCGCCCGTGGACGCGCCGCTGGGCACGGCCGCGCGGAAGAGACCGTGCTCGGTGGTGAGGTCGACCTCGACGGTCGGGTTGCCGCGCGAGTCAATGATCTGGCGGGCCTTGATGGCGGTGATCGGCATGGTGGGAGAGAGAGAGGGGAGGGGGCTTGGAGGGGAGAGTGGTGGTGTGGGGCTTGCGCGTCCAATTCCAAAGTGAGGAAGGAGGAAATGTGGAAGGCCAAAGGATCTCGTCGCCGAAGACTGGCGGGTTGGGTGAAGTCGCCGTGCCACCTCCTGCACGTCATCATTGGCAGATTGAAGCATAAAAGCGGGTCAGAAACAGGACGGGGCCTATTCTCGCGTTCTGAATTAGGCATTTTGACTCAAATTAAGGTAATATAGTGTAAAGTAGGCTCGGCCGATCCAGAATGTGAGGCGCAGGACGCGCGTGTCTCTGCAGTTTTTTTCTGCTTGGGAACCTGTTTATCCCGCTTGGTGAAGAGGGGGGGGCAAACACAGTGATGTGATGAGATAGGCTTGCGCGTCACCAACCCCACCATCGCAAATCTGCCCCTATTGATATTAGTGCAGAGGTGATGCAGGACGCGAGATCATGTGTTTGGGCTCCCATGAGGTTCCCTCGACTCAAGGCTGGAGACTGCCAGGCAGTGAGTGGGCTGCTATGGTCGAGATTCATGCTTGACTGACTGCGCATGCACTTTGCAGCAACTGGATGGGTTCATTAGCATTATCACATATTAGTCTTTTCTAGCTTAGGCTAATATCACCCAAATACCCAAACATGGACGGTTTACCCAAGATTCTAGAATGAGAGCTCCTTGGGTTTTTGAACTCATTGGCCATCAAAGGACGCGCGATTGATCAGGAACCATAGTGGCCACCACCCGACCCAATAATCGCTTCGGTCAAACCATGGGCAAGAACAAGGGTACAAAGGCGGCGGTCGCGGCCGCGCCAAAGGAGATCGCAGCCGTGCCAAAGGAGATCGCGGCCGTGCCGGGATTCTTCGGCTGCGTCGTGAAGCCAGGCCAGTCGCTCGTGTGGGAGAATGAGGTCGAGGAGTTCGCGCTGCAACTCACGACCGCGGCTCTCGGCCCCAAGGTCACGCCGGGCCGCTCGACGTTGATTGCCGATGCCAAGGACACCAAGATCGCGCTCTGCACGCTCGTGCCCGAGAAGACGGAGCAGTGGAACATGACACACCTCTTCACGCCGTTTGATGGCCCCGTCGTGTTCCACAACGAAGGTGTGAACGACATTCACCTCACGGGCCTCATCGACGTCCAGGACGAGGACGACGACGAAGACGGCCACGGACACCCCCACGCGGATTGCGATAGCGACGACGATGAAGACCTGCCCATGGATGGCACGTACAGCGACAGCGACAGCGACGGTGATGAAGTCATGGTGTTTGGTGGTGCCGACGATGATGAAGACGACGACAGCGAAACTGACAGCGACGAGGACGACGAGCAAGAGGGACGCTTTGAGGTGATTGACGAGCGCATGCACGGCGACGCAGGCGAGAAGAAGAAGAAGAAGCAGGAAGCACCGGTCAAGAAGGAGGTCGCGCCTGCGAAGAAGCAGGAGGCACCCAAGAAGGACGCCACGACTGTGAAGAAGGAGGCCACGCCTGCGAAGAAGGAAGCCACACCCTCCAAGAAGGAAGCCACGCCCTCCAAGAAGGAGGCTACGCCTGTGAAGAAGGAGGCTACGCCTGTGAAGAAGGAAGCTACTCCCGTGAAGGAGGCCACGCCCTCCAAGAAGGACAAGGACGCAAAGAAGGACGAGAAGAAATCGGTGGCCGATAAGGTTGCCGAGGCGACGGGAGCGAACAGCAACAGCAAGAAGCGTGCGGCTCCGGCGGACGCCGTCGAGGTGCCCAAGAAGGCCAAGACTACGCGTGTCTACAAGGGCGTCACCATCGAAGACGTGTACGTTGAGCAATGGTAGCGATCATGCATGCATGATATTATAGCTAACGATTCCTCTGTTTGTGACATGTACAGTGCGGTGGGCAAGGGCCAGCCTGTGGCGAGGGGCAAGAAGGTCAGCATTCTGTACCGCGGCCGCCTCGAGAACGGCAAGCAGTTTGACGCGTCGCAGAACCGCAAGAAGCCATTTGTGTTCCGCCACGGCGTCGGCGACGTCATCAAGGGCATGGACATTGGCGTCGAGGGCATGCGCGCAGGTGGCAAGCGAATCATCACGATCCCGTCGCATCTCGGGTACGGCAAGAGCGGCTCGCCGCCGGCGATCCCGGGCAACGCGACGCTCGTGTTTGAAATGGAAGTGTTGTAAATACTGTGGGCATCAAATAGAAACGAGATGACGACCATGCTGAAGCGAGTGCCTTCTGAGACCATGATTCGATTGGCTTGGCGTTGGGGGAGGGCTCATCTGAACCGGCGGGTCGGTTCAGGATGAAACTTCTGGACAGTAGTGCGTTGCGAAACGACCACGGATGCGAAGCGCAAGAAGCGTCCGTTGGAAGCGACGCTATCCTCGAAGCGACGCCCGATCCCATGCGGCGATCTCTCCTCTTTTCCCTTCTCTCTCTCTCTCTCTCTCTCTCTATGGTGGCGGTCGTTTCGCTGTGAATCGTGCGGTTGTTTCTGGTTCTCCCTCCCTCTTCTTACGGCAACCAGGGCGACGGTCTTTTGAGTCTCGTGCCGCTTCCCTCTATTTTTATCAGACAGCTATTTGCGCGCAAGGGCTTGAACGTCGACCAAAGGTGAGCCAAGTGGTGTGCAAGAGCACCATGGATATGTGAGGTAGGCTAATGACGATGGAGGGATGTGCTAGCGAGAGACCGATCGAAACATGGGCCGCAAGAAGATCAAGATCCAGCGCATCGAGGACGATCGCAACCGCCAAGTGACGTTCGTCAAGCGCAAGGGCGGGCTCTTCAAAAAGGCCATGGAGCTGTCCAAGCTTTGCGACTGCGAAATCGCGCTCATCGTGTTTGACTCGAACGACAAGCTCCACCAGTACTCGAGCACGGGCGTCGACCAGATTCTGCTCAAGTACACCGAGTACAGCGAGCCCTACGAAATGAAGGACAACAACGACGTGCGTATATGAGATCCCTTGGGTGTTACGCTTTCACAAACTCAATCCTAATATGGTGGCTGTTCCAGTACGAGATCCTCTTTGGCGACAAGAAAAAATCTCAGGACGCATCAGCCGAGCCGCCAGCGGCCACGAGCTCCATCGCACTGTCCGGCAAGGCAAAAAGCAACAGCAAGCGAAGTGCGGCGTCTCAGCAGGTGGCGCCCTTTGACAGTAGTGCCGATGACGGAGCGACGTTTAGGCTCTCAAACGACCCGGACGAGTACGCACAGCCCGCGGCGCGTGGCCAGAAAAAGCGCGTGCACCGCAGCTTCCAGCAAATGCTCAAGAAGGACCAGCTCTCGTATGTGCCGCCGTCGTTACCGCTCTATCAGCACGGCGTACGTGACAAAGCATTCCAGGGAAACTCTCCTCGTATGGTGACTCACGTTCTCTTCCTAACTGTATGTAGATGGGGATGTTTGCAGGCATGCCCATGAACCACTTGCTAGCAGGTCTTCCAAGTCCGTCCAACTTCTCCAGCATGCTGCCGTCGCCAACCAGTACGTTATGAAGTCTAGCTCCGTCATGTAGGCAGACCGTCTGACTGACTGATTCTTCATAACCTCCTCCCTCATAGCAAGTATGCTCTTGCGCCACGAGTTCAGTCCACAGAATGGTGGCGGCATGTTTGGCTCTTACCACCACCACTACGCGATGGGCAGCGATGGCGACCCGCACGATAAGAACGGCACGCTTGGGCTCAGTCTCATGCCGTCCGACTTTGGCCACTCGGCCGCGGCCATGGGGTACTCGTACCTGCCTCCACCCAAGTTTGCCGTGACGCCGTCCCCATTGCCGGCGGGTCCGGATAAGGACTCGAGCCATCGCGATGCCGTACCCACTGCAAGTGAGTTCCCACGTGACGATGTGGTGGCGGAGGTGACGGCGTGTGAGAAGAATGCGAATGAAGAGCACGAGAACGAGACCTCAGGCGGACCAGACGATGGCGTCTCTGACAAGGGAGACGCTCGAGTGACGGGTAGTGAAGAGTCGGCCAGGCCGCTCGCCAATGCTGCTGAGGAGTCGACCCTTACTGTAGGGGGAGAGCAAGAGACTACGGCGGATGTCATGAAGAGCGAAGTCCCTAGTGCCAGTAGCAGTGAGAAGCGTACGCACGTCGACGTCGAAGACGCGCTCTTGTCGCCGCGGAAGCGGCACCGCATCTCCGTCCTATGATCTGGCCAACAGGAAGCGCCCTTTCGTCTCGAGCCAAGCCTCTAGACCCACAGGATCCTACACTACAGTAGTCGTTAGTAGACTCATTCACCCACTTTGAATGTACAGTGCCACCACCTCGTTACCGCCACCTCTTCACCCTGGTCGATAGATCAATGTGCAATATATATTTACATGCAGTACCCATCCCGATCGCCTAATTTACGTGAACTACGCCCTCTCTCTCTCTCTCTCTCTCTCTCTCATTTCACCGGCACACAAACGAGACGATAAACGAGTCGAGGTCGACTTGGTGCGCGCGGGTGTTGCCGTCGCGACGCTTGGTGGTAGTGGTACTACTCTCGGTGTCTCGTCCGATCCACGACGAGACCAGCGATGACGGCGGCGGCGCGTGCGCTCGCCACGTCGCCACCGCGTGCTGCTTCAGCGCGTCGGCGAGTTCTGGCAGAGACGGCGGCATACTGGGTGCTTGAGGGAATTCGCTGGTTGGCCGCGTGGCTTCCGGAGGGCTTGTTGGAGACTGTGGCTGCCGCCATAGGTGACATCGCCTTCTTCGGTACGTATAGCACCATTTCCACTGAGATTCATTTGCCCTCTCCTGCAGGATCTCAGCGACTCCCTCGCGTTATGGACACGCACTGCGTCTGACTGAATCTACTTACGTACCCAGTGATTCGCTGGCGCCGCCGCGTCGCATGGGCACGCGTCGCGCGTGCGTGGCCGCAACTGTCGCATGCGCAGCAGCACCAGCTCGTGCGCAACACGTACGCGCATCTCGCGCGCGCGCTGCTGTGGACGCTGCGACTGACGCGCGTCGTTCACCGCGATGGTGCCAACGCCATCGTGCGGCTCGTCGACATCGACGCAGCGACGCGCGCGCAGCTGACTCGCCTAATCCCGGCAATTGACGGTCAAGAAAGTCGTCCGCGATCCGCCATCGTGGTCACGGGGCACATTGGCGTGTGGGAACTGCTGCCGGCGCTGCTCGCGTCGTCGTCGCTGGTGCCGCGCCACACGCAGTGGATAGTGTATCGACCGCTTCACAATGCGTCCGTGAATGCGCTCGTCGAGGAGCTACGTGGCGGTGAAGATCGGCGTCTCATTGCGGTGTGTTAGGCCCCATGCGAGTGTATGTTCGTTGACTTGCTGACGCAGTCTTCTTCTCCTCTCCAGGACAAACTCTGTTTCCAGACATTAGCAGAGGCCTTGACCGTTCGGGAGCTGCGGCCTTCGATCGTCGGTCTCGTCGCTGACCAGCGCAGTAGCAACCCGCACACGCGATGCACCGTGCAGTTCCTCGGCCAGAAGACGCTGCTGTCCACAGGCGCGGCTCGCCTCCATGGAGCGACTCGCTCGCCGCTGTGGTTTGCTGCATTAGTCGTGAATGAGAACAGCAACACCAGTCCGAGCAAGAAGCCCTTCAAGCTGCTGCTTCGTCCAGTGAGTGTTTGAATAGTTTGTTCAGGAAGAGATCCATGTCGTAACAACTCTTCCTGTGTAGATCTCATCATGTGATGAGGAGTATGGGACCGACGATCAAAAGGTTCAAGGCCTCACACAAGCGTACGCGCAGGCGTTGGAAGAGACCGTCCGCGCGCACCCTTCCCAGTATCTGTGGATTCATGACCTTTGGCCGGCGCAGGCGCGACAGTTAGTTTCCGATTAATGCTTGCTCTTGGCGTCTGATCGTTGGCGGAGTGTTTCGTGGCGATCAAGGCCACGATTGGCAACAACGATGGTGTGCTTCTTCGACCACCAGGCCGATGGCTACCGGTAGCTTTATGGTCATCGTAGCATGAGGTGCGGTCGTCCCATAATGGCTTCGGCCCTTCCCATAAACAATGTTATGAAGCAAGAACGTGACCCCTGTTGCTGCCAGTATTCTAAGCTCAGTGGGACCGCCCAGTGGGGCCATTTTGCGCATCGCCTACCGCACAATTGATACAGCGTCATTTGGCCTTGTTCCAGACCAGGCGTTTTTGCAGTCCACGAAGCTGAAACTCCTCAGCACTGCCCGACGCAAAGCATTGAAAATGAAGGGACGGACTCATTGATATGAAATTGGACATACAATCTTCAGCTCAGCACTGTCGCTGATACTGTATTCAAATGCATTAGATCGAAATCTCCGTCCACTATCGGGAAACGCATTGCAGCCACCGCATCAACAAGGGATGCTCTCACTCACTCACTGTCTTACAGCTCGTCCTTGTTGCCGCCACCAAGAATTTCGCTCAGAATATCATCGTCGTCGTCATCTTCCTCGATCACCTCGACCTTGGCGTCCTCGCCATCCCACGGCTCGACCGTCTTCATGGTCGGGAACGCGTCAAAACCAACCGTGACGTGTTTACCGTGGAGCATGCCCTCCAAAAAGCTGGCAATCGACTCCGAAGAGAATGAGCCGCGTTGTACAACATAGCGCTTGCGGTCCAAGCTCACCGCCACAAGCGACGGGTATCCAAACGTGAGCTCAAATTGACTCTCCAGTTCTGGTTGGTCACCACCCTGGATCCACGCAAACTTGAAAGGCTTGCCGCGGACCTGCTTGGCGGTCTCTTCCAGCGTCGTCAAGTACGCCTCGCGTCCAGCTTTGCCGCTGTCTGTAATGTGAGGGAGCACGCCAATCACGCAAATCGACTTGCCACCGCAAAAGTCCAGCAGCACGTCCGCCGACGTTAGTTCCTTGATCTTGAGCCCACCGCCGAGACGCTCGAGCGCCTGGAGTGCGTACGACGTGATTCCTGACGCCGTGCGAGGGCCCTGATAATCCTGGGCATCAGCGGCTGACGACGCACTCGGTCCAAAGACCTTAATCGTGGGGAATCCGCGAATGCCAAACTCTTGCGAAATCGTTTCATGGGCCGTGGCGTCCAGAGCACCAAGCTTGACCGAGCCCTTGAGGTCCGACGCAGCTTGCTCCCACTCTGGGGCGAGGGCCTTGCAGTGGCCGCACCACGGTGCGTAGAATTCGACGAGCCAAACGTCACCACTGTTGTACACCATGTCGGCGAAGTTGTCGTCGGTAAGAGTCACCACGTCGCTCTTGGAACCCGACGACGCCGACGGTTTCTTGGTTTCTCTCTTGGCCTCCTTTTTGGCATCTTTCTTCGCCTCTTTCTTCGAAGAGCCGCCACCCGAGAGACGCTTGTTCACAAGCTTACGCGTCTCCGCGACGGCTGCGTCAACGATGCCCTTGGCCGTGCGCGGTCCCTGGTAATCAGTCGGTTTATTCTTGTCCTCACCGAAAATCTTGATTGTCGGGAAGCCCTGAACGCCGTACTGGGCGGCGAGGTCCTTGTGCTGGTCGCAGTCGACTACAACCATCACTGTCCATCAGTCCTTGCTATGAAAGATCCTCGCCGACGCACGGGGGAACGCACCCGCCGCAACATTCACGACGCCGTCCAGCGCCTTCGCCGCCTTCTTCCACTCAGGTGCGAGGTTCTTGCAGTGACCACACCACGGCGCGTAGAACTCGACCATCCACACACCAGAATCTTTCTACACCACCAACGACTCGCCGTCAGATCCCTGTCTGCTATCATATAAACAGAGAGCTACGTGTACCTTGACATCGCGGAAGCCCTTCGCGTCCAAAAGCTTAACGGGGCCGCTGCTCGTGTACATCGCCTGCGCAGCCGCCTGCAGGCACGCGGCTACCGCCACGACGAGCAGCGCCGTCGTCGCTCCGCTTGATCGCCGCATGGTTATTGCTCGAATGGGCGGAAGGACTTGTTGGGAATTGGGAAGATTGGGTGATGTTGGCTCCACGTAGGATGGTATGATTGGCTGAAATAGGACGTTCTAGAAAACCCGGATCCGCCACTTCAAGATAGCTCAGGTGTCCTACATGTTGATCCATCATCGTACCCAGATATCCGTGTGGAGCAGCATGAAGAATGATGGTCGTCCATATTTGGGGGCGGGAAATTCGAGCCCAGGAACCGCAACGACAACCACACTCGATGCGCCGCGCGTCGAGCGAAAGATTGCCTACAGCGGCGGAGGCATTGGCGGCGCATTCAAGATGGGCGGAGTATGGACTTCTGGATCACATAGAGGTTTGGATCGGATCCTGAAGGCCGGCACGCGCGATCCATTGGCATCACGGAAATACCTTCGCTCGATGCTCGCCGTGGAGCGTCCGCCTTAATTGTGCTCTCCTTTCCCCGGGCAGAGCGAACGCAAATATCTCTCTGTATCTCTCATGGGTATTTTGTCTGTTCTTCTACTTCGTTTGTTTATGGATGATGTAACGCTTGTCCGCGGCTATAAATGCCCTGGAAACCAACCTTTCTCAACGGACGTTTAGGGTGCGCTCTCATCGACTGCCCGCATGCATGCGGATCGACTGTGAATACTGAGAGGGTTACCTTTTACCCGCGCTTCCTTCTGTTCACTGGATTGCTCAACAAGTGATCCCCATCATCGATCGGAAACTTGTATCCGGCGTCCGGCTACGTCGCGCACAGCGTCGTCTCCAGCTTAATCTCCATGCGAGCCTGAGTCACACCCAAATCAACACGAACGACCTTCACATTCGCACCAAACAAACACCATGCAGCAATCGTCGACAGAGATTCAGATGCGGCGAAGAAGCAGCAATCACGCACCGGGAACAGCAGCCGCTCTCGTTATCCAAACGTTCCAAGCTCGCGCCGAGGCTGCGCACATGAAAGAGCGATTCAGCTCGCCGCGCCGCTCCAGCGACAAGAATCAGCCAGATATATTGCAGTCGCTGCTCAGTTCGGCGGTGAGTTGAAAGCATTTGCGGGTGGTGCGGTCCCACTGCAACTGACGACGCCTTCGTCTGCATGTAGCCCGGTTGTTATCCTGGCGACGATGGATCAGCTGACATTGCCGAGCGATACAATTTCTTCGCGCATGGGAAGCGATTTCTGGTGAGTCGTGTGTTCATGTGTGCATCGTGGGAGAGCTAACCCACGGCATGTATTTTCAGTTTGCTCCCTGTTCACTGGGCATTTTTCCCGAGTCTAATCGCTTCCGGCAAGCGATTATATGGTGTATCACGTGGAAGCGATTCGACCAGTTCATTCTCCTGTTGATTGCTGCAAATTCAATCATTCTCGCTATCGCGGACTACGGCAGGGTGGATGAGCGAGGTGATCTCGACTCATCTCGATCGTTCCGCAACGCCATCGTCAATTACGCCGATACCGTATTCACAGTGCTCTTTTCCATTGAGTGCACGATGAAAATCATCGCGATGGGCATGGTCCGGGAGAAGGGCGCGTATCTCATGGATCCATGGAACTGCATGGATTTCGTCGTCGTATTTATTGGGTACGTCGCCACCACAGCGGAGGGGATCACACCACTTTGATGGGCTAAGTCGACAAACATTTGAACCAGAATTCTCGCAGTTATTCCCGGCATACCGAATGTATCCGTACTAAGAACGTTTCGAGTGCTGCGACCCTTGCGAAGCCTTAACGCTGTAGCAGGTATGGCATGTACTTTGCTTGTTTGTTGCGATATTTGCTGATATGAAGTGTACGTAGGCATGAAGAAACTTGTCACGTCCTTGTTGAAGTCGATTCCAGAACTTCTGACGGTCGTAGCATTTCTTTCTTTCCTCTTCTTTCTGTACGGCGTTATCGGGGTCCAGTTATGGAGTGGTGTTTTGCACGCTCGCTGCCGATTGACTCCTCATCCGGTGAAGCTGGATCCAGCGTTGGTGTATCGAGGATTTCACGAGTACCAGATCAAGGTTTTGAGCAACGTGTCCGTGTTCGCATGCAGCGACCGGAGTGGAGTGCAAATCCCGGTCACGTCGAACGAGTGGTCACAAGACTCTTCGCCTTGGAAAAGCCCTCGAGTGTGCTACTGGCCAATCGCGGATGAAGACGAGCCACAGACCTGCGCAATAGACAGCGACTTATATCGCCAGTGCCCCCGTGGTCAGACGTGCGGTTCTGATTTCGATGCCTTCGGCAATTTTCGATTCACTCACCCCGACAAAGAGATCTTTCGGAACGTGATCAACGCAGCGTCCTACAATGCCAACATGGGATGGGGATACGTGAGTTTCGATAACATCGGATTCGCTGCGCTCGCTATTTTCCAATGCATCACGCGTGAAGGCTGGTGAGTCGCTTTGCGGTCTTGACGGTGTGAAGCTGGTATACTAACGTATGAAATGTGCAGGAGTGATATCATGTACATGCTCCAAGATGCCGGATATGGAGTGGTATCTGTATTCTACTTCGTCTCATTCATCATCATCGGCTCGTTTTTCATGCTCAATCTCACTCTGGCCGTCATCTGGGAGAACTTTTCCGAAGCCTCTCTACAAGAAGCCGAAGAAAGAAAGGAAAAAGAAGGAAGTGAGCATCAACTGGTGCGCAGGCGCCAAACAAAGTCGCTCAACCCACCGAGAGAGTCAACGTTCCGGTCGTGCATTGCCAGCGTTATCGACCACTGGCTTTTTGGTGCATTGAGGACCATGCTCATTCTCCTCAACACCATCATCTTATCTCTCGATGAGTACCCGGCAAACCCTGACACCGTCGAAATTGTCGAGGTCATCAACTTCGGGCTCACAGTCGCTTTTCTGCTCGAGTGCGCCTTGAAACTCGTCGGTTTGGGGTGGTCAGAGTGGAAGCGAGATGGATACAACTGGTTCGATGCCATCGTCGTCATTCTCGGAATCGTTGAGAACGTTCTCTCACCCCCCGACTTTCTCTCCGGCGATCAACATAGAAGGGCGTCCAAGACAGCATCGTTCTCGGGGTTTCGATCGGTGCGGTTATTTGCGCTGTTCAAGCTGGCTCGGTCTTGGCCGTCTCTGCACAAGCTGCTCACAACTATGGTGAGCACCATCAAGGAAGTCGGCAACTTCAGCGTGTTGTTCCTTCTTTTCATGTACATCTACGCTCTTATCGGGATGCAAACGTTCGCGAACCAGTTTCGATTCGACGAGTTCGGTCACCCGGTCTCCAAGAATGAAGATGCTGCCTACATCCCACGCTCGAACTTCGACACGATGCTGTGGTCGATGGTGACGGTTTTCCAGGTAGGTTGCAATTGGGCGAGACGGCGTTGGTGGAGGTGACTGATGTGATGGTTGTGTATGATTCAGATCTTGACAGGAGAGAACTGGAACGTCGTGATGCAGGACGGTTGGAGATCAACAGGATGGTCTTCTGTCTTGTATTTCCTCTCTCTCGTCGTGTTCGGGAATTTTATCGTGCTCAACCTATTCCTCGCCATCCTTCTGGGAAACTTTGAAGAGACAAGTGATGACGAAAAAAGAGAAGAACGCGAGCGAGAAGAACTTAAGCGCAAAGCTCGGGTTGCACCAGCGCACGCAGCATCAGTCCGCTCTGAGCGCGAGGGGAACGGTGGTCTGTGGAAATCAGACCGAGATGCAGCGGTTCAATCTGGCAAGATATCCGGACGCTCTCACAGTGAACGTGTGGTTGTCGTTCATCAGCCGTCGATAGCTACGAGCAGAAGTCGGCGTGAGAGCAACGCGTCCAAAGTCTTTGATAACCGCCCATTCCGAAGTGGGCTCACTACAGCACCGACACAAACGCTAACGTCTCGGTCATTGTTGGTGTTTTCCATGCGAAACCCGATCCGAAAGATGACGATCAAGATCATCAAGCATCCCCAGTTCGACAATATCTCCCTCGTCCTCATCCTCGTCAGCACTGTCTCGCTTGCGATTGACAACCCTCTCAACCCTCCGGACAGCATCTTCGTGGCTGTGCTCTCTTGGGTTGATTATGTACTCACGATTCTGTTCATGATCGAAGTTGTGGTCAAGATCGTTGCACTCGGTTTCTTCTTGGATCCGAATGCGTACCTTCGCAATGGCTGGAACCTTATGGACTTCGTCATAACCTCGTTGGCCGGATTCTCTTTGGGCGAAGGCCGAGGGCGGTTCAAGTTTGTGAAGACGTTGCGAACATTCCGAGCTCTGCGGCCACTGCGAATGATCAACCGAAACCCTGGACTCAAGCTCGTCGTCAGCTCACTCATGGCGTCGATCCCGCAGATTCTGAACGTCATCATGGTGTGCTTTCTTGTCTTTACCATTTTCGGCATCGTAGCAGTCAACAACCTGAAAGGGAAGTTCTACAGTTGTCAAGGCGATGCGTTCGATGCATTATCGAATGCCCAGCGAGATTTGATTACTTTCCCGCGGCTATGGTCCAACATGACAAGCGATGAGCGCGACTGGTTCAACTCGTCAGCTAGCACCCTATTCGACTCTGTCACCGACAGAGACCAGCTGACTTCGCGTTTTATATGCGGTCTTCTCGGCGCTGCATGGAAAGCGACTATTCCGCAAGATTTCAACAACGTGCTCCACGGTATCCAAACATTTTTCGAAATGACGACGACCGAAGGGTGGATCACCATCATGCTCGCAAGTGTCGACGCAACCGAAATCGACATGCAGCCGATCCCAAATTATCGTGAAGGCTGGACATTCTTCTTTGTGGCGTTCATCCTGGTCGGCACATTTTTCGTGATGCAGCTGTTTGTCGGTGTCGTCATCGAAAACTTCAATCGCATGAAGGAGAAGCTGGACGGCACTTACTTGCTATCCACGGCGCAGCGAGAGTGGCTCATCATCAACGAAGCCATGCTCAACTTGCGGCCAGCGAGAAAAATGAAGACTCCGAAAGACCGCTTTCGTCGATCGATGTTTCGAGTGGCGCGCAACGCCACATTCGAAGTGGTCATGGTTGGGTGCATCATGCTCAACACTGTCATCATGGCGTTGCACTATTTTGGCGAAGAAGACTTTTATCGGAAGTCCATCGAGGTGTCGAACTACGTGTTTGCCATCATCTTCTCGGCGGAGGCTGCGATCAAGATCATCGGCTTGGGGGGTTACTACTGGAAAGATTCGTGGAACGTCTTCGATTTTATCGTCGTCGTGGGAACATTACTCGGTATGCTGTACCAGTGGATTATGGGGAGCTCCGTGGGCACATTAGCCACAGTTATTCGAAGTGTGCGAGTTGGGCGTCTCTTTCGGCTCATCCAATCAGCCCCATCTCTGCGACAGCTCTTCAACACGTTGCTCATCACGTTGCCGTCACTCGTGAATATTGGTGGACTCCTGTTTTTGGTGTTCTTCATCTATGCGGCAATGGGTGTGCAGCTGTTCGCCAAGGTCAAGTTTGGTGAATTGGTGACCGCAACGTCGAATTTCCAGTCAATATCCCGTGCGATGATCACACTGGTAGGTGTGGGTGTTGGCTCTTTGGGCTGAACCCGATCGACCTGATCTATGATTCGTTTTGATATTGATGTAGTCTCCCAACTGCTCGTTGTCTGCTGTTAGGTTCGGTGTGCAACCGGCGAGAGATGGAATGACATCATGTACGAGCTCGCGTCCCAGGATGATTGTATCGCAGACCCCGAGTACGATCCAGATATGTGCGGGTTCAGTGACGATCCCGAGTGTACACCGCTGAATGGTTGCGGCTCTCCGGTCGCCGTTGTCTACTTGTGTTCGTTCACCCTGCTGGTGTCATTCATCCTCCTCAACATCTTCATCGCCGTTATCCTCGAGGGATTTGCGAACGAAAAAGACCGAATGGATGGTATTCTTCTCCCAAATCACGTACGTCCGACACTCCAATCCGTCTATCCATCCATGTAACGAGCTGACAGCACTGACACTACTTCGTTATGTTCTCGCCAACAGTATGAGGGTTTCGTAACGACATGGTCACTGTTTGACCCAGAGGCGACGGGGTTTATCGATTGGTACGTTCTTCCAAGTTTCATCGAAGCGCTCGATACTCCCATGGGATTCGATAAAGCGTCCAGACCATCAGCCAAAGACATTGCTGCGATGATTGGTACGATATTTTCTTCTTCCTTGTTACTTCATCGGTTTTCCTCACACGATGCTGTGCAAATCGTTGAGCAGAAGTTTTGGACCTCCCCATTTTTCGAGGCAACAAAGTGTTCTTCAACGACGTTGCCCGACGGATAGGGAAATTCGTCGTGGATGAGGTGCATGCGTTGGCTAGTCACCCTTCTTGTGGCGTTGCCAATGAGAGGGCTAACGTAGATCAACCTTTTGTCCATGTAGATGGTGGACGAGCCACTGAAAGCGTTGCCGGCATCGCTCAATCTCGAACAACGGTGGAGGAAATATCTGGCGGGGCGTAAAGTCAAAAAGCACGATCACACCATGCATCGTGTGAACCACTTTCACGCCGCTGTGTATCTCCACTCGGCGGTGAAATCACTTATCTTTCGTGAGGAAGTCAAGGAAAAAGTGAACAAGGTCGCCGCGAGTGTGCAGTTCTACAATCAGGCACGGGTACCGTCTCCAGTACCGACCGCCATGGTGATACCGACTTCGATTCAAGAAGAAAGAGACCAGGATAAATCAAGTGCGGAATCATTGCAAGACGTTGTCTCCATGGCCGAGAACATGCTGAAAGATGACGATCCGTGACCTCACAGTGCACACAACGCTTGTCAGCTTTGCGAGTCACACGCGCCGAAAACTTAGAAGCTGCCGGAGTCGTTCCGAATTGGAATAAATGATAGCCTTTGGAAGCGACGCCTCGGGTATAAATACAGCCGCAACTCCTCCACGTTTCCCGAGCAGCGAAGTGTACGAGCTCACACACAAAGCTATTTTTCCAAGAAACCACTGGAAGACTCGAGCACGGTCGTGAAGAAAATGTCCGAGAACACCCAAAACTCAACCATGCGCCAAGACTTCGAACAGACCGGCTCGACAAGCTCTTCGCACATGTTACCGTCCCTCGAGAAGTTGAAGGCTGACGAGCCACGTCTAGAGCATCGAGCGAGCCGTCTCATTGGCGGTAGCATCGGTCGACTCCGCGCCAGCTCGCTCGTGACGTTGGTGTCCATGTTCCGTAGCGTGCGCACCCTAAGCGAGCAAGTATTGGTTCTCGACGAGTTTCAGCACAAGTTGCGCCTGAATTCCGACAACGCTGTGGCGATCATCGAGTTGGTTATCATTTTGCTCTCTTGCGTGCAGCTCGACCTGTCGATTCGCTCGGCTCGGTGGCGCGAAAACAACGCTTGCGCGCGGCTTTCCAACTGTGTTGAAATGGATGACGAAGGCTCATTCATCGTGTCGAACTGCATTCGTGTTGCCATCGGTCTCCTGGGGATCGTCCGCATGTGGATTCGCATTCGTTTTCTGCTCAAGCAACGTCCTGGGACGTTTACAGGCACGTCGTGGTTCAAGCGAACGGTACGAGAAGACTCGCTTGAACGATGCTGGAGCCCACACTAACAAATCTGCCTCACGTGAACTAGACGGCGTCTTGGATGTATATCTGGGAGTTCCTTGCCATCGTCATATTCCCGTATCCTGGCCTGGAGACTTTCCTCGAACGCAACCAAGGCGACGTCATGATTTATTTGAGCATCGCAGTGGGTGTGCGAACGATCTGCTGGCGTCACATTTTGTACTTCCCCTATCCGATTCGAGAGAAAAGCAAGGTGGCGAACTTTGCTGGCAATCTCCACTTTTCGTATCGTGCGTTCGTGTTCAAGAAAGTCATGGACGACCATCCGATCCGCAAGATCGTGCTCGTGAGTGGGATCCTCTTCGCCTTCGCGACGTTTCTCGTGCATGCGTTTGAAACGATCAATTGTGCGTGCGCTCCGTTCGCGCAATTTGCAGGGGAGCTGCACATCCACGCGCGCGAACTCGAGTGCGTGTCCATGAGCTGGGGGAACACCATGTGGCTCGTGTCGACGTCGTTCGTGAACGTTGGCTTTGGCGACGTCATGCCCACGAGTCAAGCCAGCCGCGCAGTGCTCATCTTGTCGGCCTGCGTGATGCGAATCGTTGCGGCGATGCTCGTGTCGATCGTGATCAAGAAATCCAAGTTCTCGACAATGGAAGCACGGGTCCATGCGTTCCTCTTCCGCATGGATCTCTTTAACAAAAAGGACGTGGGCGCCGTCATGGCGGTGCAGGCGTCGTACCGCTTTGCCAAGTCCTACCGACGGTCTCTGATGTGGCATAAGCACTCGAACTCGCTGCTGTATTACCGACCATTGTCGGCGGTGCGTCTGGGTTCTTATGCAATGGATCATGCTCTCTCTCTCTCTCGCTTGACTAACCGTTTTCATCGTGGCCAAACGGCTGTAGCGTCTGCCAAATGAAGTCAAAAAGAAGCTGTACCTCTCTCGATTTCAGGCGACTCTCAAGGAGATCATGAAGTTCAACACGGACGGCGATCCGATGAATGCTTTCATCAAGCACATTGAAGTCATCACCGCTGCGCTCGGTATCACGCTCGTCGAAATGGCTCAGCTCAAGAGAATCCGTGTGCGCGCAGAGAAGGCGCAAAAGCGGGCGATAGCAGAACCATTTGCGATGGCGCGCCTCACTGCTTCTCCAACGTCTCCTCCAGGAAGCCCACCACCGTCGCCGAGACAGTCGGCATGCCACGAGCCCGCGCAACTCTCGCCAGCGTCTCCAGCTGCCTTTTCCTTTTCATCGAATGGTTCCCTGCCGGAAGAATGGGGCCAGTCCATGGTCACTCGGTGTGAGCAAGTGCTGGCTCAACTCTACCACATTGAGCAAAGTGCGAGGAGTTTCCCCGCGCGGGACCGCAGCAACCCCCTACGACAGACCCAACCGCCAGGTCAAAGTGGGGAGGAACGATGAAGCTTACGGTGGCAGTTGGTACTTGGATCCATGCAAATGCAGTGCATTATGAAAGACGACAGCGTGGAGTTCCCCACTGTCTCTGTGGTTCGAAGGAACCGTCACTGCCATGACTCAGCGAGAAGCTGCGCAAAGAGCGCGTCGTTTTCGATCGCTGCCGCAATGTCCGTGTAGACGTCTTCGAACGCGCGGCTCGTGACTTCAGTCTGCGCGTGCTGCATTCACATTGTGAGTCATCTCCTCTTGTAGGGCGTTTCAAGTCCCAACTCACCATGAACAGATCGCGGTACTCCGCACGGGCCGCGTCCAGAGTGAGTTGGTTCCCGCGCACGCGAGCGTCGACGGTCGGATCGTAGTGCTGAACAAGGTGCGAGAGCGTGAGCTTGCCTGCCGTTCCGACGTCCCGCACGAGCTTCTCGAACGCCGCGTGGATCCACTCCCTGCGTTGGGCCGAGATAGCCGGACGCAGCGCCGCGAGCAGCTCCTGTAGCGGAAAGTGGCCGGTGCTGCGCTTGTCAAAGGCATCAAACAGCACGTCTGCGTGGTCGTCACGCAGCGGAAGCTTTTGCGTCTGGATAAACCACTTGGCGTCTTCGCGCTGTACGTGGCCCGACCCACGGGCGTCGAGCTTGGTGATTCCGACGAGAAACCGACGGAACGCGTAGAGACTCTGGGCAAGGAGGCAACGCTGCAGCACATACACGACCGACGTCGGACTCGCAAACGACGGCAGCATGCGAGTGTCGCGCGCGTCTTGCGGGCTTGTCGCGAGCAGAAACGTCCACGCGTTGGGCGCCAGGTTCGAGCGCGCCTCCGTGTCGGGCGTCCGCACGCCCTTGGCTTCGGCCACGAGGTGGTGGTGCTTGCCCGCGGTCTTGGCCGCGAGCGAGCAGGCCTCAAGCTCGACGCCAAAGTCGGTCGGCTGCTTGTTGCCCGACTCGGCAAAAAGCGGCTGGCCCGTCATCTTGTGCACGATCGCGATGCGGTCGCCGGCGGCAACGTCGCCGCCCGCTGCGAGGAATCTCTCGGTGCCTGAAAGGTCAGCGCGCTCGCAGATCCAGAGCGCCGCACTGTCGGCGTCCTGTCCGAGCCACACGCGTTGGTTGTATGTGATCGGACTCATGGAGCGCTCCGTCTTGAGACCGGTCTTGAGAAAGAGCGGCGGCTTGAGCAGCACGCTCTGGTCGTCCACGAGCAGCGCCTCGTTGCACATGATCACGAACGGCTCGCCGTAGCGTAAGGGACTACCAGGTGTGGACAGGTCGAGCGATCGTCCGCTGGCCTGCGTCTCTTTGAGGGACGCAGGCGAGAGTAGACGGAACGTGGTTCTCGCGACTGCGAGCGAGACGGCCGTCGCCACAGTGACGATGTACTCACCCGAGCCGATAGACGGTGTCTCTTCAAACACGTTGCACGCGAGCTGGCCGTTCGACTCGATGTGGCCAATGCCGACGGCATCGTTGAGCCGGATAGAAGCGGATCCGGACGCGAGCGAGCGCGGCGCCTCCTGGTGGAGAAAGTCGTGCTTGAGCTTGTGGGTCGCGAGCAGCGAGCCCTGCGCCTTGCGGAGCTGGAACTCTTTGAGGCGCGCCTCCTCGAGCATGAGGTCTTCATTCCAGTTGCCGATGCGCGTGGCCGGCGCGTACCGCCCGGCGCCCACGAGCTGCTGCGGCGTAAACTGCATTGCTGCGAGTCAAGCCAAAGAAAACGGACAATGAAGAAGAGTCGTGTCGCTTCAAGCTCCCTGTATACCAAGTATACACCGAGTATACGGTCTCACTTGGATCCGTTCGCCGAAACGACGCAGATCCGATAAACATGCTGGTGCTCGTGTCCTTCCTTCTGTGCCCCTGGCTGGTCGGCGCGCACCCGACGTTGGTCGAGTGTGTGTGCGCGACGACGCGCGCGTCGAACGTCGTGGTCTCGGTGCCAACACCCGCGGCCAAGGGCCAAGCGGCTAAGTGGGTGCTCCCGAGCTGCGTCGACGACGTGTTTGCTGAGACGGGCATCCGCTGGTACACGAACGGCCCCGTGAGCGGCACCACGACGTACTGGCGACGCGCGCCCAAGAAGTACACGCTGGGCCGCGCCGCGCAGCGGCTCATTTCCCTTGGCTACACGTGCACGGCCGTGGAGCTCTACGATCCCACCGAGATTGTCTATTACACCTGAGATGGGAAGAAAACTGCAGAAAATCAAATACTCCCGTGTTCATGTCTTGTCTCACAGATGCTTCTTCTTGTACTTGATGAACCGCACGAGATTCAGCTGCGTCTCCTTGACGTGGGCCACGAGGTCTCGGTCCATGCTCTTCTGCTCGGCACGGAGCTTGCTCTTGATGGCCGGCACGGCCGCCTCGAGTGCCGGCAAGAGCCCGAGCTGCTTGAAAGTGGCGTCGAAGGCCTCGTCGCTGTAGACGTCAAAGAGCGCATTGAGCGTCTCCGTGACGACCTCGAGGTTGGCGTCGCGCAGGGCCGCGAGCAGACAGCGGCCGACCACGGCGTTCTCGCTGGAGTCCGTAGTCTGCTGGCCGACGCAGCCCACCATGCCGACAGCGTTGAGCCGCGTCTCGACGCTCTTCGACTGAAGCGCACCGCCCAGCAGCAAGTCAGCGTCGTCGCCGGCGATCGGGAGCTGCTGCTTCTCGAGCGAGCAGCGCCGCAGCACGGCCCACATGGCCGCCGTGGTCGCGGCCTCCAGGTCGTCGCTGGTCGCCGCGTCAAACGTGAGCTGCTGCGTCGCCGCCTCGGTCACGACGTTGCGGTAGAGCGTGCACAAGTGGCGAAAGAGCTGCGGCAGCGCGTCGTTGTGGAGCAGCCGCCACGGCAGCAGCTGCACGAGATTGGTCAGCGCATGCGCCACGCGCGCGCGCATCTTACCAAAGTCGAGCGCCACGGCCGCGTGGTCGATGGGCGGCACGGCCACGACGCCTTGGAGGATCGCCACACACAGCGGCAGCACGCGGCTCGCTGCGAGCGCCGTGGCCACGGGACTCGATGACGCACCGTGGCCAGAAGCCTCTTCCTTCTGCGCCGACGCAGCGTACTGCTCCATGGCCTCTTCGTCGTCACTCGCCCACTCGTCCTCCATCTCCTCTTCGCCGTCGTCGTCGCCCGGCGCGGCCAGCTCAGCCACAAGCTCGAGCGCGAGCGTGAGCGTCTGCACGCTGTCTTTCCACGTGCGCACGTGGAGCTGCGCCTGCGCCTGCTGGGCCTTGTGCTCTTCCGTGATGGGATCTAGTTCGCCCTGCTCGTCGTCGTACGGCGTCTCGTGGGCGAGCGTCCAGCTCTCGGCGGCGTGCTGCGCGGCCTGCACGACGTGGACGGCGTCGTACGCGAGCGCCGCCTCGAGCACGGGCAGCAGCTTGGCCACGTTCGCGTCGCTCTCCATGATGGCGCGCACGTGCATGGCGATGCCCACGGCGTAGAGCCGCGTGTGCAGCGGCGCGTCGCCGTCAATGAGCTCGCCCAGCACGACCTGGTACTGCGCGTTGCGGCCGAACACGTCGCTGAGCGTGGCGTTGCCCTCGGTGATGAGCAGCAGCAGCTTGAGCGTCTCGACGTGCAGCGCGCTGTGCGCTCGTCCGTGGCGCGCGAGCGTCATGACGGGGTCGAGCAGGTTGCCGCGCATGAGCTCGTGGACCGCGGCCGCGCAGCTCTCGCAGAGATTCGCGAGCAGCGCGATGGCCTGCTCGAGCACTTGCACGGCGTGCAGGTCGTTCTTCTCGAGCCGCTCGAGCGTCGCGTACTCGGTGATGACGCGCACGAGCGGCGTCATGACGGACGCGCTCATGGTCATGAGCTCGCACGTGTCGATGCCGCCCGTGACGCTCAGGTTGCGCAGCGCGCCGAGCGCGTGGAGCCGCACCATCTTGAGCGGATCGCCCACGAGCGGCACGAGCTTTTGCAGGAGGCCGTTGTCGACCATGCGCTGCAGCTTGTCGCGCGCTGCGCGCTCGTCGTCGGCCGTGCGCAAGTCGCCAAACATGGTCGCGAGCGCGACGCACGTCGCTTCGCGGATCGAGCCCTGCGCGTGCGTGAGCTGCTCAGAGAGAGGCCAAGAGATGCAACGTCAGCGCAACTGTAAGAGAGAGAGAGAGAGAGGGAGATAGGCGAGGGCAGTGCATGCAATGGCAGGTGGTAGGTACGTACGCCCTGGAACATCTCGGCCTGCTCGCGCGGCAGGTGCGCGTACTGCTCGAGGTCGGCCGACGAGAGCCCATTGGTCGACGGCGTCTTATTCTTCTTATGGCTCGCCGACCGCATCTTCTTGGCCTTGCCCATGGTGGCGACGAGATGCAATAGAATAGGATAGAGAGATTAACGGAGGGGAGAGAGATACGCGCGCGGCGGGCGGCGGCAATGAGCAGCTCAATGGTGGTGTCAGTCACTTGTCCGCCAGCCAACCCATTTGCATCGAATCGCGGAGAGGAACGAATTTTATGTCAACCACATTATATTTTAATTTATGTGGTCCACATCAAATGGTTTGTCATGTTATTTATCATAGCCTTTTGAAATCGTTCGATACTTACCTCTATAAAATAATAGCTGGGGATCCATACGGGCACTGTACTAGTGTTCATGGAGTCGCTACGCCGGGCGGTAGAGTAGATTATCTGCATGTGGCAGACCACGGAGGACGCTCGCTTCGCGCTTTCACTCCGAGGCACGGGGGGCCAGCCACTGCCTTCACACCTGCCGCTCGTGAAGGCACCACTCCCCAACTTCAAGCATCCCATCCCCCCCAAATCCGCTACGGTTCGTCTACAATCCGTTTGGACAGGGTCGACGCCTCAAGCGGGCTTGCCTCGTCACTCCGATTCTCGCTCTCCAGCCAGTAGTGACCAGCTATGCTGCGCCGCTCCGTCTCCGCCGCGGCGCACCGCGCGTTCTCGTCCGCTGCGCGCAACCCGCTGGTCGACCGCCTCCGCGACGAGCTCGCGGCCATTGACGCCGCGGGCACGTTCAAGCACGAGCGCGTGATCGCGTCGCCGCAGGGCGCCGAGATCCGCGTCAACGACCAGCGCGTGCTCAACTTTTGCGCCAACAACTACCTCGGACTGAGCAACCACCCGGCGGTCGTCGACGCCGCCAAGCGCGCGCTCGACTCGCACGGCTTTGGTCTCTCGAGCGTGCGCTTCATCTGCGGCACGCAGGACATCCACAAGCGCCTGGAAAAAGTCATTTCCGACTTCCACGGCACCGAGGACACGATCCTGTACCCGTCGTGCTTTGACGCCAACGCCGGCATCTTCGAGGCCACGCTCAACCACGAAGACGCCATCATCACGGACGAGCTCAACCACGCGTCCATCATCGACGGCGTGCGGCTCTCCAAGGCCGAGCGCCACCGCTTCAAGCACATGGACCTCGGCGATCTCGAGCACAAGCTCCAGCAGACGCAGCACTGCCGCACGCGCATGATCGTGACCGACGGCGTCTTTAGCATGGACGGCGACGTCGCGCCGCTCCAGGAGATTTGCGACCTGGCCGACGCCTACAACGCCCAAGTGTTTATCGACGAGTGCCATGCCACGGGCTTCTTTGGCGCGACCGGACGTGGCAGCGACCAGTACTGCGGCGTGCAGGGCCGGGTGGACATTATCAACTCGACGCTGGGCAAGGCGCTCGGCGGCGGCACGGGCGGCTACACGACTGGCCGCCAAGAGGTCATTGACGTGCTGCGCCAGCGCTCGCGGCCGTATCTGTTTTCCAACTCGCTGAGTCCGCCGGTCGTCGGCGCGTCGCTCAAGGTCTTTGAGATGCTCACGGCCTCGAGCGACCTCGTCGACACGATTCGAGCCAACACGCACCGCTTCCGCGACCGCATGACGGCCGCCGGCTTCACGCTCAAGGGCGCGTACGACCACCCGATCGCGCCCGTCATGATCGGCGACGCGCGGCTCGCGGCGCAGCTCGCCGACGACATGCTCAACGAAGGCATTTACGTCATTGGATTCAGCTACCCGGTGCGAACGACCGAAAGATCCCGATACTGGAATTGGATACTGACCCGCTTGGATGTCTGATTATTAGGTGGTGCCCAAGGGCCAGGCGCGGATCCGCGTGCAGCTGTCGGCGGCGCACTCGCTCGAGGACGTCGACAAGGCCGTCGACGCGTTCATCAAGTGCGCGAAGGCGCGTGGCGTCATCTAAACGCGTCACGACGTGAGGGGAGTGGACGAGACCTGCACGAGCGACGGCAAGTTTCGGTTCTGCGCGAGCCGCGTCTCGAGGAACGTGCCGTTCGACAGGCTGATGCTGCACACGAAAAGAAATACACTCAGTCTCTCTCTCTCAGTGAGAATACTGTATAGTACTCGGCTGTACCTGGCGGCCCAGATCGTGAGGTCCGTCGTCTCCTTGGGGTCGCTCATGAGTGGGAGCAGCGATTCGTCCGAGTTGATGAGGAGCATGCCGGCTCCCCCCACAGTCTGCACCGACCTACAGAAATCCAAACTTATTAGAGGGGGAGGGGCACGTGCCTCTACCAGTAGACTCACTTGGCCTTGGCGCCAAAGGAGCAGCCGCCGCGCTTGACAAGAATGACCGACTGCGTGGCCAGCACGCCGAGCCCTTGCGGGTGGCACGCCGTGTCCTGCGGGTACGCCATTACGATGCGGTAGGGCGTAGCCGTGATGTTCCCACCGAATAGCGCCGGCAGCACGTGGAAATCGGCGAGCCCGCGGCCTCCAGAGGTCGTGTTGACGTACCAAAACGTGAGGGTTCGCGATGCCTTCTTGGGATCCTACCGTAGGAAGTGAAGAGTCCACCTGAGCCAGTGAATTAACCGTATAACCCACAGCAGGAGACGCACCCGTCGAAAGGCCATCTCCTGATTCGTCAGTTTGGGTGGCGGCACGGGCGGCGTCTGCAGAGCCATCGCGACACTTGGCTCTTCTTCTCGAATGTGGAACCGGACGTCTTCGCCTTCATACTCGAGCACCGACATGAGCAGCTCCCCATCCAGTTTCCCGATCCTACGCGGCAACAGGACCCACCACGCGCGTTGTTAGAAGCTATCGCGTCGAAAAGACTTCGTGCAGGACTCACATGAGCACAGGAAGGCTGACGCTGGCGACGTCGGGCATCTTGCCTGGGAAGCGACCGAGTCCCTTTACATTGTTAACGACCACGAGCGCGCTGGCGCGGCTGCTGATCGCTCGCTCGGCCTTCTCCACGAACGAGCACGCGCCGCGATACGAGAGGTAAACACTCGCGCCCCCACGTGCATCGTCGAGCGGCTGGCAGCCAGTGATGGGTCTCGCGGCCACGAGCGTCAGGTTCTGACTCGCTTGCGTCTCCGGCTCGAGACTCCAGGTCGCAAGGTGGAGTCGCGTGTGCCAGCCACGCAGAATCGTCGGCGACTCGAACGCCATCGTCCAGTTCTGGCGCTTCTCCTGGACGACCGCCGCAGTCTTGGCGGCGCTGGCGGCGCAGCGAAAGACGAGACGACGCGGCGGCGCCGATGCCACGTACGTCTGCACGACTTGAGCGGGTCCCATGCGCGACGTGTCGACGTCGTTGAGCTGAATGAGCTGGTCTTTGGCCATAATGACGCCGACGCTTTCGGCCGCGAGCTTGGGCTCGACGTAGCTCACGACCGTCTTGTCGTCGACCAGCAGATCCCAGTTCAGTCCGATGGGGCCGCGCGTCGTGAAGACGACTTCGTATCGGAACTCGCGGCCGTCCATCCGCTTGCCCGAGACCTTTTCGTGGGGCGTCATCTCGAGTCGGTACTGCTCGTCGCGCTCGTGCTGCTCGCGAGCCTCGCGTTCGAGCTCGTCGTTCTCGGCCGTGGCTTCGAGCTCTCGCGCTTGCTGCTCGCGATCGCGCTGTCGTTGCGTGGCAGCCGCGACTACCTCCTGCCACTGCTGAATCTCGGCGACTCGCTCCGCAGTTGTTGGCTGAAACTCGACGCTTTGCGGTCGGAGAATCTCGACGCGCGCAAAGCCCGTGAGGATATTCCCCTCGCCCTTGCTCTTGAACAAAGGCAGCATCACGGTCGTGCCCACAGGCAAGTCTATGACCTCGTGGACTGGCTGCAACGAGATCGTGACGCCGTCCACGGACACGAGGCGGTCGCTGGGCTGCACAGACGCAAACGCCGGCGGCACAACATCTTCGCTGGTGGCAGCGTCGCACGCTGGAGTTGACTCACTTTGGTCCGCTGCGAGCTTGCGCTTGACGCGTAGATCAGGCGGAGAGATCGTGTGCGACTCCAGGTCCAGTTGCTCGACGTTCACGACAGGAAACGGCACGTAGAAGCGCAGATCCGGCAGCCTGGCGTCGCCCGCCTCAGTCGCGATTGTTCCGCCTTCTGCAGCTGCTTCAGCTATCGACAGGTAGAGACATAGTGACAATATCCAGCAAACTGCGGGCGTGGATTGACGGCGATGGCGCCTTCGTGTCGCTGGCATTTTGGGATTTTTTTTTTCGAAGGAGATGCTGGAGGGATATCATTCGATTGCGACCTTTCGCGGATGCGCCATGTGGACCACACAATAAGTGACTTTGAATTGGACGCTGAATTATAATTCGGCATTAAGGCCGCGCGACGGCCGAAGGGATCATGCGGTGGTTCTTGGCGAGCGCGTAGGGACTCTTGGCGTCCAGAAACGTGTCGATGTATTTCTGCGTGAGCGCGACGCGCGCCTGCTTCAGGTAGTCTTTCTGTGCGCGCACGATGCGCCGCATGACGTTCGTCCCCGTCGGGTCTTGGACGCATACAATAATTGAATTGTCCGGAACGACTTCGTCGCGCTCAATGACGACGCCGCTGCCAATCACGCAGTGGCTGCCAATGACCGAGCCGGCTTTTGTCTCGGCGCGCGGCTCGAACCAGTTGCCGTCGCCAACGCTCGTGGACCGCACGACGCACCCGCTCTCAAAGATGTTGTCGCTGCCGACCGTCATGGCCACGGCGCTGTTGGTCTCGATCTGAGAAGGATCAGCGTTTTCCAGGCGTGCATGGTCTTCGAGGATGGAGCGGTCGCCGATCACGACGGGCGCCGCGAGCGCGAGCACGGCGCTCTTTGGGTGGGCGATCGCCTGGCTGCCGAACGAGATGGAGCCCTGCAGATCGGCTTCTTCACAGACGGCGGCGCCCGGGCCGACGGTCACGGCACGCGCGACTGGAAGCGCCATTTTGGATTTGAGGGGATGGGATTCGCGACAGATAATTGGCCAATCAAACGCGAGAACGATACTTGATTGGACGAATATCGACAGGGCCGAATATGAAGCACGGAGAACCATGACGGATTCTGCGCGGCGGGCGTGGCTGATCTAGTGCACACGCGCGTGGCGCCAAAGGAGGTGAACCGCAACAACGCGCGCATGTGTGTTTCCAGGCGTACTTTCAATTACAGAGCCCCAGACTCAGTTCTTCTTCTGTCGTCGGTTAAAGGCCTTGAGCTCCTTGCGGTACGCATCGGCGATGGTCGACGAGACCTTGCGCAGGTCCGTGATACCCTGTCGGAGCGCATCGTCGCTGGACACGCCTGTGCGGGTCTGCAGCCGCACGTGCATCTTGGGCTCGGACGGGTGCGGGATTGTGTAACCGCAAAAGTCAACGTCGGGGCTACAAGAGAGCAGCCAGACCAGGTTAGAATACTAGTACGCACACAAGAGCACCATTACAACAGGGAACGCACTTTCGCATGAGCACGTGGCGGAGCGCGTTGCCGAGCGTGTGGTCTTCTTCGTGGAACACGTAGGTCTTAGAGAAGTCGGACGTCGCCGAGTGCACATCGAGCTTCTTGACAGCGGCCATGGTTTACTTTGCAATGGATGGATATGGAGCAGAAGAGGTGGAGTAGACGGAGCTGCGCTGGCGTGAAGAGCCAGATGGGAAGCGAGAAAATCGACGGCGGCGGCGGTGGGCAGCAGTGCAAGGAGCTTCTGTGGCTTTTCGTTTCCCATACAGAGCCATTCGGGGAGCTATTGGTGGTTCAGACCCACACGACGTTTGATTGGCCAGAACGCGTTCGATATAGGCCAATGATATGCAACAACTCATAAAATACGTCACCGAATCGCATTTTGAGACCTGCTATTGGACACAAATGCATGTCACATTTCCAAAACACGATGCTTCGTTTCTGCAAATTTCTTTTTTTGAGCGAAGTGTTTTGAAAATCAGACCGCCAGATCCGAGGAGATCCATTACTCTCATGCCGACGCTTGTGACGGCGGCCTCGCGCGACGCCCGCCAGAACGCGCAGGCGAAACGCATGGTGACGTCCAGTGCCGGTGGCGGCGGCCCACACGCCGCGGGCTCCACGGCGGCCTCGCTTTTCAACCCGTTCGGGTCGCTTCTCTCCGGCTCGGGCGCGACTACCGCCAGCGACGACGCCGAGTCGCTCAACCAGCGGCTCCTGCGCATGATCAGCGCCGACGACGAAGAAGAGAACGACCGTATCGCGCGCATGCCGCCGCCGGCGCGGCTCCCGCCACGCAAGCACCCTCACCACGCTGGCTCGGATAACCAGCCGACCAGCGACGACGACGACGACGAACGCTCGCGCGTCGACGAGAACGGCATTCTCGAGTGGGAGAACCCGTCGTACATTGTCAAGGATCTGGACACTGGCGAGTCGTACCACGTGGAGCAGATCGACCAGCAGTTTAACCTCGTGACGCTCGACAAAGTGGCCCAGCACCACCTCAGCGGCGGCAGCAAGTACGCTACTGGTTTAGCAGAGATCTTTGGGGTTCTTTTCCGTCTGGAGCTGGTGGCCATGAACTGACGAGACCACTTTGTGGGTATTGTGAAATCATAGGGACTCGGCCGACTCGGCAGGGACCTCGGCTCTCTCGGCATCGGGTGCTGGTCCCATGCCGTCGTCGTCGTACTTACTGTCGCTGTACTCGGCCGACGAGACGGCCGACATTGAGTTTGAAGACGACGACGAGCTCTCGCGCACACGCAGCGTGAGCTTCTCCATTACGGGCGACGATGTGATCGACCCACGGCGGTGCCAGTACTCTGGGTGCTCGGTCATGCACCAGCGCGCGTCCGGCTTCTGTCCGGACCACGAGATCATCGCAAAGGAAGAAGAAGACTCGCGCGCCCAGGCGCTGTACCTCATCCCCATGGGCGCGCGCGCCGAGTTTGTCAAGATCAGCAACCACGGCTTCGTGAACGACCACCTGAACCGCCTCTACACGGTCTACATTCTCGAAATGCGGTGCGCGCACTCGGGCGCGAGCTGGCACATCTACCGGCGGTACCAAGAGTTCCGCACGCTCCACGACGCGCTGCGGCCGCTCGGCGTGCGCGTGCCGCCGCTACCGCCCAAGAAACTGCTTGGCTCGTTCGAGCCCGAGTTTATCGCCAAGCGCCAGGCCGATTTGGCCGACTGGCTGCGCGGCCTGCTCGACTATGACCGCGTGGACGAGTCGTCGGCCAAGAACCCGCACCTCGTGGACGAAGTGCGCAGGTTCCTCACCGAGAGAGCCGACCAGGCGCCGCTGCTGCTGGACCGACTGCCGCTCCAGCGCTCGCGGTTCTTTGGCGCGTCGCTGACGGACGACGACCAGGACGACCAGCTCGGTAGCAAGCGCACGACGCTCCAAGACTTTACCATGATCCAAGTTATTGGGCGCGGGTCGTTTGGTAAGGTCGTGCTGGTGGCCCACCGGCAGACCAAGAAGCTGTACGCCATGAAGATCTTGGCCAAGGACAACGTCGTCAAGCGCAAGCAGGTCGAGCACACACGCACGGAGCGACGCGTGCTCGGGTACACGGACCACCCGTTCATTGTCGGGCTGCTGTGCGCGTTCCAGACGCCGCAGCGGCTCTACTTTGTCCTGGACTATTGCCCCGGCGGCGAGCTCTTCTACCACTTGTCGCGCATGAAGAAGCTCCCCGAGCACATGGCGTGCTTCTACGCGGCCGAGATCACGCTCGCGCTCGAGCATCTGCACAGTCTCGGGGTCGTCTACCGCGACCTCAAGCCCGAAAACATTCTGCTCACTAAGGACGGCCACATCAAACTGGCCGACTTTGGGCTCGCGAAGGAAGGCATCCGCGACGGCACGAGCGGCACCAACTCGCTCTGCGGCACGCCCGAGTACTTGCCGCCCGAGATCCTGGACCGCCAGGGCCACGGCACGGCCGTCGACTGGTGGAACCTCGGCATGGTGCTGTACGAGATGCTCACGGGGCTGCCGCCGTGGTACACGAACGACCGCAAGAAGCTCTTCGAGCGGCTGCGGTCGGCGAGGCTCCACTTCCCGCCCTACGTCTCGCGCCGCGCCGAGAATCTCATCCGCCACTTGCTGACCCGCAATCCGCACGAGCGACTTGGCTCGAAGGGCGCCCACCAGGTCAAGGCCCACTCCTTCTTTAGCCACATTGACTGGAACCGGCTCCTGCAAAAGAAGATCCAACCGCCGTTCCGGCCGTGCCACACAACCATGAAGGACGGCGAGGCGCCGCTCAACTTTGAGGCCGAGTTCACGCGGCTGCCGCTGCCCAGCGCCGAGAGCCACGGCCACGGCCGCGGCGGCGCGCACGCGAACCGGTACGGCGGGTCGGATGCCGACACGTTCCACGGGTTCTCGTACGAAAACCCGAGTCTGCTGGAGAAGCTCCTGGCGACCGAGGACTGAACGAGTGAGTCGGACCGACCGACCGAGCAGACTCAACCATGAGTGTTCTCAACAAATGCGTGGGGGTGACCAAAACCAAGTGAATAATAATCGATAGTGCATGATTGCCCGATCCGAATAAGACTGAAGTAGCTCTTCAATATGGGGGTTACTCTGTACCCCGGTATGAGGGGTACGCCTCCATCACCCAATCACAGACTGCAATCGTGATCACCACAGGAGCTAACCCTATTGGAGATGGCGCGGGTGATCGACGGCAAGGCCATCGCGAAGGCGTTGCGTGCGTCCATCAAGCGCGACGTGCAGCATCTGACTGCTCGCCACGAAAGAGTACGTCGCGGCGCGTCGTTCCACGGTGCTTACAGCGTCTGGGGCGGTCTGTAGCTCACGATTCATGTTCCTTAGCCGCCGGCACTTGGGCTCATTATGCTGGGCGACCGCAAAGACTCGGCGCTGTACGTGCGCACGAAGCGCATCGCGTGCGAGAAGACGGGCATCCGTTCGGTCAATTTCCTGTTCCCCGAGACCGCCGACCAGCGCGTCGTCATGGACCAGATCGACGCGCTCAATGGCGACCCGACCATCGACGGCATTCTCGTGCAGGTGAGACCCACGCAGTCAAGTGGAAACGCGCCATCCTCTCTCTCTTACTGACTATCATACGCGACTGCAGCTGCCGCTGCCGAGCCACATTGACGCGCAGCGCGTCATCGACCACATCCTCCCGACCAAGGACGTCGACGGACTCCATCCGTTCAACGTCGGCGAGCTCGCGATGCGCCACCGGTACCCGTACCTCGTGCCCTGCACGGCCAAAGGGATCATCGCAATGCTGGATGCCGAGGGTGTGGAGCTCGAGGGCAAGACCGCGGTCGTCCTGGGCCGCAGCAACCTCGTGGGCAACCCCGTGAGTCTGCTGCTGCAAAAGCGGAACGCCACGGTCGTCCAGTGCCACTCCAAGACACGGGACCTGCCCAAGTACGTCGCGCAGGCCGACGTGCTTGTGGTCGCGTGCGGCCAGCCGTACCTCGTGCGCGGTGAGTGGCTCAAGCCGGGGGCGATCGTGGTCGACGTGGGCATCAATTTCGTCCGAGAACACCACGACGAACAGGCCGTGTACCACGGTGACGCCAACGCCGACGGCTTCAAGATTGTGGGCGACGTGCACTTCGGCGAGGCCCAGCGAGTCGCCGGTGCGGTCACGCCCGTGCCCGGCGGCGTGGGCCCCATGACCATCGCCATGCTGCTCCACAACGTCGTCGCGGCGTACAAGCGCCACGTAGGCAACGAGTCGTAATCGCTTTCTCTCTGTTGGATCATTCGCCTGCTGCTTTCTTTTTCTGCCGGGCCTTGGGCAGCACGTGCTCGTGGAGAAACTGCTCGATGCGCTTGTA
The DNA here is from genome assembly GCA_023335935.1 of Pythium phragmiticola. Lineage (NCBI taxonomy): Eukaryota > Oomycota > Peronosporomycetes > Pythiales > Pythiaceae > Pythium > Pythium phragmiticola. The sequence goes on along the minus strand of JAADWA010000040.1, from coordinate 8,577 downwards.
GAGCGGCACGTACGGATTGCAAATCACGTACGCCGTGAGCGCCGCCAGTGCCTCTTGGAAGTCGGCAAAGTCGACGCGTAGCATGGTCGCGTCGTCGAGCCCCGCGCCGGGAGAGGTCGCTCCGGTCGCTGCCTCCCGCTGCAGACTCACCAGCACCTGCTTGAGCATGTGCTCGGTCACGAAGCTGCCCACGAGCTTGCAGTCCCTTGCAAAGAGCAGGAACTCCTTCCAGTCCATGGTCGACTGCTGCTCGCGGAGCGCGTGCATGGACGTGTAGTATTTGAAGACGCGCTGCAGCACGGGCTTGTGCTTTTGGAACACGGCACGGACTTTGGGCGACGCGACTTCGGCGCGGAAGATCTCGGACTGCGAGCGGAGTGCGTTGGGCAGGATGTGGATCTCCATGAGATCACGGAAGCGGGTCTCGAGAAGCGGCAGCGGCGGCTTGTTGTTCCCGAGACATTTGATGGCCGCGAGCCGCAGCAGAGCGTCCACAAACTCGCCCCCTGCCATCTCGCGGTCGCCAAAGTCGAGTGCCGCGACCACAGTGTCTGGGCGAAGCGGATCGGCGGTGGGCAGTACATAAGTCTCCATCGGAGACTGCGATGGTTCCTGGGGCGGTTGGGAGACTGTGTGGGAAAGCGTACTTGCGAGAAACTCGCGTGGCGTGAGCGGCGAGAAGAAGAGCGATGCACGGAAGATGAACTCGACCATGGCCTGCGTGATCGGCGTCGCCACGGGTGTGTGCTTGGCTGAGCCGTGTCCGGTCGTCGGAGTCGGTGTCTCGCCGGGGCTCGTGATGAGCCCGCAGTCGCGGACCAGCTTGAGGAACTCGCTCAAACTCATACTGGCGATGCTGCCGACGCTGCCACTCGCGCTGTAGTGCTTGAAAATGTCATGGAGGTCCTTGCAGTACACCACGAGCGCGGCTCGCACGGCCTCGGTGCGAGCCACGACCTCTTTCTCCGTCACGGCCTGAGGGGTCACTGCCAACCCCATGGCTATGGCCTTGGCACCCACGCCTTTGTGTGGCGTCTCGTGCTGGCTGTCTTGGACCAACAGCTGCCGCACGGTCGCGAGCTCTACATGGGCAAAGTCCTTGACGCGCTCGGCAAGCCGCTCGTCGACCAGCTCCAGCGAACGTATGCCACCGGGCGTGGCCGAGGCGTGGAGACAGCGCCACGTGAGCGTGAGCACTCTGTAGGCGATCTGGGACAGCGCCGCCGCGCTCTCGTTCGAGGCGATCGCCATGGCACTGAGCTCACTATTGAGCTGCTTGAAGAGCGTCTCACACGTGCGCATCTCCTTGAGCAAGTGGGCGACCATGAGCGCGTCGTAGCTGTCGTGCATGCGCTTGACCTCGAGCAGCAGCGAACGCACGCGCTTCCAGGATGTGATTATGTTCAAGAACTTTTCCCGCTGGCGATCCAGATTCAGGCGGCGGATGGAGTTCACCGAGAGCCCGAAAAGCATGGCCGTGAACGCGATATTCTCGGTCGCGCTGCCGCTGTGGATTGAGTCACTGGTCACGACCAGCGGTAGCGTAGGCTGTACGCGAGCATGGAACCCAGCGACATTCTTGAGCCGCTCATCCGCGTCAATCTCATGGACCATCTATAACACACACAAGGAGAGAGATATCAGCAGTTGAAGGTCTCACTCCGGATCGAGGGCCTCCGACGCACGTTGGCATCAAACCACGTGGGGAAGAGGCGATGCAATAGGAACGAGAACCGCCGGCCGTCGGCCAAATCACTCGTAAAGTTCTTGATCGTGCGATCGGAGGTCTTTTCGGCGGCCGAGCTCGCTTGGAGGTGCATCTTGAACCAGTTGAGGAGGAATGCGTCCACGGGCATCGCAGCGAGATCCTTGACCGCGACCGCTCCTTTGCCCAGCGATGCGAGCATCGTGCTGTTGGTGAACGCAACGTTCGTACTGATCTTTCGAGACAGTACAGGCGTCGGCGTCGAGGGCTTGGCCACACCAACGCCGAGACCGCGCGCCTCTTCGGCCTTGATCTTGACGACATTGTCGGCGTGGACCATCTCGGCGAGCTGCTGCAGCATCGTGCCGTCGAACTGGTGCTCGAGTGAGTCCATGACGTCCTTGGACAGTTGGATAGCACACGACTCGACCATGCGCGCCATGCCTACGAGCGTCTCGAGCAGCATGCGATTAGTACGGTCCGTCTTTTCATCCGTGGCATTCTTGCTTGTACTCGTGCTGGAGCCATTCGCCTTGTCGTCACTATTACTGGACGTAAGCGACTCGATACGGTCGTACGCGTCGATACGGTCGTCGTGGCGCGACCCATGGAAGCCGCCATGGCCACTGCTAATGCCTCCTCCTCCCTTTCCGGATGTCATGGCTTCGAGCTGCTCCACGCGGTACAGCAGCTGCGCGTTCGACTCGGTGAGACTGTCAATGATTTTGGCCATGGACGCCATCTTGGCGTCCGCGTCGGTGATCTGCACATCCTTGCGACTGAGCGATGCCGCGGTGATCGAGAGCATGGTCTGGTACTCGACGCTCTCGCGCTGGTACGCGCGTCGCAGCGCCTCGATGCGCCACGCCCGGAAAAGAGCACTCACATTGAGTTTGCGGGATGCACGGAACGCACGGCACTTGAGCGTGCGGGTCGTCGCAGCCTGCGTGGCCGTCACGCGCCATGCGCGAAAGAGAATCCCCAGTAATCTCTTGTTGGCCTGCGTACGGTGCGTAGCTAGCAGCTTGTCGAGGCGAAGTGGCAGCTTGGCCTTGGCCTTGGCGGCCTGCTCGCGGTTCGCGACGTTAGCCATGAGCTGCTGCGCGTGGTGGGTGAGCTTCTTGAGCTCGAGAAAGTACGGCACGCACGACGCATAGTCCTTGCCACAAGACTCAGCAAAGATGGCGACCACCAGCTCGTCGTGGATCTTGCGTAGGAACGCTGCACTTGCCCCGCTCTCGGGGGACGAGCGCTGTGGCTGCTGGGACTCGAGCCGGGTCACGTACTTGTTGAGCAGCTGGCAGTACGCCGTCACGGCGAACCGGTTGGGCGTCTCGACCCACGACGTCATGCGCTTGACTTCGCTGAGCTTCATCTCGCAAAAGAGCGAGATGGACGCGAACTGGTGCTCGCCGCTGTCAAGAGACCACTTGCTGAGCAGCAGCTGCGAGAGCTCGCCATTGGCGTCCGAGAGATCGAGGCTCGGGTGGAGAATGAGGAATTCGTTGGATTCCGCGGCTGCATTGTTGGACCGCGAGCGACTGGATGTAGCCGTCGACGGCTGGGGAGGGCGCGGCTTGTAATGCGCGTGGCTCGTGCGTGGTGACGCAGCAACGCTCGGTGAGTCCAAGTAGCTGATGGAGGCACCGTAGAGACGCTGAGTCGAGACACGTTCCAGCGCCGACAGCGGCGGCTGCGAGGCAAAGGGATCATTGCCTCGCGAGCATGAAGGGACGAAAGACGACGACGACGACGACGGAGCGCGCGCCGAGTCAATCTTTGGGAAGAGCGGACGATCGCTTGCGTTGTCTTGTGCGAGTGCTGAGTGCAATAGGTGGAGCTTGGGGACGGCCGTGCGCAGCGTCGGCGACGCCTGCGGTTCCATGGAGTCGGACGGGGGAACTAAAACCTACGGAAGTACGGAGGTGAAGAGAGAGATCGGGACGGTGAGAAGCGAGCCGTAAAAATACACTCGATATTCAAATATATACACAACCCACTTCCCCACGCTAGTGGAAGCCGCCGACAGCTCAAGGAAGACCGCGACCAGGGCGGCTGGCCGTCTCAGACTCTACGTTCGATAACGGGACGTTGTCGGCGGCATTCACATCTGCTGATTCATGCGAGGCTTCTGAATCCGAGCTGTTGGCTGGCTGATCGGCCGGCGTGGCTGCTGCTACTGGTGCTCCCGCCGTCGCTGGCGTCGTCACACCTTCTTCCATGCGCACGTAACAGCCTTTCAACGGCTCGACGATATTGACCTCGACCTTGTGGGCGTCGCGGTGGGTCCGCCACGCCTCAAGCTGCAGAGCCAGTGCGCTCGGGGCACGCTGGCGTTGTCGCTGCCGCCGCTCCTCGCGCATGCGCCGCAGTTCTGCGTGGAGATCGTCGCCACGGGTCGTGCACCCGCGCGTGAAAAAGCGGTGGATGACCGCGAGCAAGGGCAGTACGACGGCCAGGACGGCAAACGCAATGTACAGCATGCTGCTCCTCATGTGCGCGTTACACAGCAGCTGCGACGAGCGCATGGACGCGCACATGGACGGACACACGCACGAGCCGTCGCTGCCTTCGCAGAACGGATTCGAGGCGGTCACGGCGCAGGCCCCACACTGCGGGTCGCTCTCGCTGCAGTAGTGGAGGTTCGTGCGGTTGAGCAGTGCGTTGGAGCTGCTCGCGTACATGGCACGGCCATCGTCGGGCAACAGGACGCACTCCCGCATGAGCGTGTCAAAGGCACAGCCCTGTCTCAAGACAACAACAGCAGGAATGAGTTTCGGTATCAGTTTCTCAGGATAAGATCACATGGAGCTCTTGGACAGACGTCAGTGCGTAGGCAGCGCATGCAGGTCGTCTGGATGTCGCACACGTCACCGACCGTGTTGGCTCGCATGCACGCCATCCACGGCTGGAAGCCGTTGCGGCTCGCCGCCGTGGAGTTGCTGGCGTCGTCCGCCGAGACAGGGACGCCATGGGACGCGACGGCGACGATGACCACGAGAAGAAGCGGGTGGAGTCGAGCACTGCCGCCGCGTGAAGCGCGAGAACCACGCGGCGTTGACATGGTCGCGAGGTCTCAACACGGGAAGACGGGCAGAATTCCGGTGCGCTCCGCAATAGACTCCCATGATTGCGACCTTCCTTGGAGCCTTTTGAAAGATGGGCCAAGAGAATTTAGACTTCATTTTAGCCAATAAAAGAGACGTGTGGAATCTTTTCAGCGAATCACTACGAGACGCTTCGTTTAGAGAATCACACAGACGGGACACCAGCACATAAACACGGTGCCTCAACACCATAGATTGTATCCATAAATACCCGAAACATATCTACAGGCGTACTTCAGTACATGGGCGATACCGTGGGGGTTCCATTTTCTTCGTGGAGACCTTGTATTCCTGTCGACAACTCGTCGCTCACGGGCGACCCGGAGCCCATCAAGCACCTGGCCGAGTGCACGCGCGAGAACCCGCTCGAGACGAAAATCCTCTGCTTTTTCGGGATCTTTATCCCGCAGGGCAGCGGCAAGGGCATCGTCGCCAACATTGGTGACAAGACCGTCATGGGCCGTATTGCGCTCCTCGTGACTGGCATGGCCCAGGACGAGACAGCATAACTAAAACTATAAATCACTTGTCTAGTACGCCGATCGCCCTGGAGATCAACCACTTCGTGCATGTCATTGCATTGGACGCGACGTGCATTGGCATTTTATTTTTCGCCGTCGGCTTTCTCATCAGCACGGACTTCGTGTCCAACTTGGTGTTTATGATTGGCGTCATTGTCGCGAACGTGCCCGAGCTACTGCTGGCGACCGTGACGGTGTGTCTCAGTCTCGCAGCCAAGCGCATGGCCGACAAGAAGCATGCTCGTGAAAAACCTCCAGGGCGTCGAGACGCTCGGCTCGACCACGGCGATTTGCGGACAAGACTGGCACGCTCACGCAGCATGTCATGGCCGTCGCGAACATCGTGCACGACAGCAAGATGTGGGACTTTGAGTGCTCGCTCACGCCCGTGGGCAGCTACAGCACGAGCGATGTGTCGTTTAACCGCTTCCAGCGGTGCGCGACGCTGTGCAACGAAGAGTCCACGGATGAAAAGGTCTTGCGTGGTAGCGGCGAGACGACGACCGTTGGGCGTGGCGAGCCGCTTCGGCTCAAGAATGGACTCAAGGTCAACTGGGAGACCATTGGCGACGCGTCCGAGTCGGCGATGATCAAGTTCTGCCACGATAAGAAGAACGTGGTCGAGTACCGCCACGAGAACCAAGAGCTCAAGGAGATTCCGTTCAACACAACGACCAAGTTTCAGGTCTCGATCCATAAGCAACAGAACGACGACACGCTGCCGGTGCTGCTCGCGATGAAGGGTGAACCAGAGTGTATAATCGCTCGCTGCACGACGATTATACTGCATGGCGAAGAGGTTCCGCTCACGCCCGGACTCCTCGCCGAGATCGAGAAGCTGCAGCTCGAGTTGTCTGTGTGTGTGCTGGGCTTTTGCGAAAAAGGTGCTGGACGCTGAGAAGTATCCGATCGACTACAAGTTCAACACGGACAACCCGAACTTTCCGCTCGGCGAGAAGGATGTCGAGTACGATTGGATTCCCACGCCTCACCCGAATGTCGAGGAAGGTCTGTGCTTTCTCGGTCTCATGGCTTTGATCGATCCGCCGCGTGCCGAAGTGCCCGGTGCTGTGGAGAAGTGCAAGACGGCAGGTATTCGTGTGATCATGGTCACGGGAGACCACCCTGTGACGGCCAAGGCGATTGCCCACAAGGTTGGTATCCTGTGGGGCCACACCAAGGAGGATGTCGAGGAAGCCAAGGGAAGTGCCGGTTGGGAGGACCCGGCCACGGCACCCGCGATCGTCGTGCCCGGCTGGGAGATTTGTGTCGACACACCAGTCGAGGAGTGGGATCGTATCCTGGACCAGTCGCAGATTGTACCGAACAGAGGCTCATCATTGTCGAGAACTGCCAGCGTCGTGGCGAGATTGTCGCTGTGACCGGCGATGGTGTGTGTAAGCGACCTCCCTGCGCTTCAGAAGGCACGACCGCGCTTTGCATCTTCACACGCTGCCTTACATCCACCACTGCGGCATCGCTGGGCCCAATGCCATTCGCCAGCCCCGGGATCGACTCGATGGACAGTCGGGCAGCATGCGCGAGCCAATAAAGAGACTGTTCGTATGTATCGATCCACCATTCCTTCTTCCAAAGCGCTTTGCTCGGGGCAACGGTCTCCTTGGCGCTGCTGCTCGTCGCGACGAAGGCGTGACACTTGAGCCGCCTCTCGCCGTCACCTGTCGCTGGCCTCGACTCGCTGGAGCCACCCGTGCGCAGTGGCTACGCCATTGACGGCGCGACGGCTCGCGGACCGACCAATGCGCCCGGTCCTTCTCCTCACCCTCCACCGTCAGCACGGCCGTGAGCCATGTGTCGACTCACGCGGCTCTCTCGCGCGTGGGCCATGCGCGCTCGACGTTAGAAGCCGTCGCGACGCGAGCCTTCCTGGGCGCTGTTCGTGGGAAGGAAATCGCCAAGATCACTGTTTCATACGGTATTTCGAGGTGAATACCGTAATGATGGTTTGATGTCGACTGAATGTTGTGTTGTCCGAATGTACACGTTGAAGGACCATGCGACATGCGACATGGAGCCAAAAGACACAAAAGAGTGACCTGGGGAGCTGCTTGGAGTCCCCCAGTGAAGCCATTCTGCGATTTGCACTCGACAGTACACATCGATTCCACAGCGCTCTCCTCTGACAACGTCCCACCATGTTGACCAACATTCTGCTCCTCTCGCCCGCCACCATGGCGCCATCGATCTCCGCGTCGAACGACGCCGACGCCACCGCCGCCTCAACCACCGCGACCATGGCAGCCACCGAGGCTATCGTGCACGCCTGAGGCGCCGCTCTTGCCGCTCTCTGGACGCGCTGCCAACTCGCGCTGCAGTGTCTCTTCGGCAAGTCAGCCTCCCAGGACGCCATGCCGTGCACATCAACGTGCCCGACCATCTCCACGGCGCCCACACCCACGGCCGAAGTCACAGCCGATGTGGCTGTGTCGACTGCGACTGCGACTGCGACTGCGACGACGGCCATCCCCAGTGACCCCTCTGCTCTCATGGGCGCGTCCAGGGACGGCGACGGCGCCGCCATGGACTCCACGGACGGCGCTGCGCACGCGACAGGGCTCGCCAACGAGCCTGAAGAAGAAGTGGAGCCCGCGCAGGAGCTCGTGCTCCCGCGGGAGCTCGCCGAGCACGAGCCGTCGGTCGACGACCCGCTCACGATGGTCGTGGCGGAGGCGCTTACCGCAAGACACGAAGCGCTTGGGCTAGTCCCTCGCGACACGGTCGTGCGGCTAGTCAGCTGCCTCCACGCGCAGAACCGCGGCCGCGCGTTCGTGCTGGCGTATCCACTCGCGATCGTGGACGTGGCGCTGCGCGCCCTCGAGTGCCACGCCTTTGACGTGGCCGCGGTCTACACGGAGCTCTCGGGCCGCTGGATGCGGTGCTACCGCGTTGACCGGCTACTGCGCAAGCACTATGTGCGAGTGGGCAATCTCAGGGGCCTCGACGAGCTCAACAAGCTGCGCCGCCAGACGCTCACGAACGCATACGCCCCGGGCAGCGGGTGGTGCCTCGTTGCCGCCCAAGTGACCAAGTGAAGGAGAAGGAAAGAAAGCAAGAACGGAAGAAAGAAAGAAGATGAAAGAAAAAGAAGATATAGAAGAAAGAGAAAAAGAAGCCGATAGTAGCAGCAAGTAGCATGTAGGACTCTCTCTAGTAGACCACCAAACCACATCAAGTAAGTTTTGCACTGTGTGTGTGTGTGTGTGTGTGTGTGTGTGTGTGTGTC